>MCJB01035593.1:158739-183606 GCA_002018475.1 Nicotiana obtusifolia | reverse complement strand
GCAAATTCCTCAGGTGAAAGTGATAAAGAGTTATAAATTTTAGAATACCAAAAGTGTGGACCTCCTAATTTCATTGTAGGGTTTAACAGTGCGGCAACGCCAAAAATAGAGGGGGATAGGGAAAAAAATATTTTTTAAACTTTTCTTTCATAGAATCAATAGCAAATTCATAAATTACCCCACCCTTTGAAAATTAATCAAATAAATCTGCAAGTGCAGCAATATAAACTAAACAATTTGAAATAGTAGGATAGTACTGCCCAGATAATTCGTTTGTTGCAATTGAAAATTGTTCTAAAAAATCTATAAGAATTTTAACGTTAGTCCAATCTTGATTAGTTAGGTGCTCGTGGTCATCATCATCACCACCACCTACACGAGCATTATAGGTTGCGCTAATTGGGTTTCTATATTCGTAGGTGACAACTAGACTTTCATACATATAATTCCATCTAGTTGGAAAAGGTTTAGGAACCTTTCTTTCCCTAAGGCCAAATTCATCACATTTTTAAAAATATTCTCTTAGTCTACTTCTACGGTTTGAGTAAAACAGCCAATTAAGAGCCATTTTTACCTTTTCAATTTCTATATTTAACATTTTCATACCGTCACCAACAATTAAATAGTAAATATGACAAATGCACCTAACATGAAAAATATTAGAAAATGCGGGACTTAAAGTACTTGTAAGCAAGCCTATTGCATTGGTGTTACTAGAAGCATTATCCATTGTAACAGACATTATTTTATCTCTAATACAAGAATATCTACAAATATCTGATACTGTGCTAGCAACAAATTTACCTGTGGCGTGAGTTAATAATTCTATAGGCAATAATGCTTTTTTGCATTATCCAGTCCTCGTCTATCCAATGACTTGTAACGGTTAGATAGTCACAGTCATTGGCACTTCTACCTATATCCGTAGTAGTAGCAATGCGACAATCTATATGAGTAAATAAATATCGCAAATATTGTTCATATTCGTGTTTATATTTATAAATATCGGCCTTTACGGTTGCACGAGGCCATCCTTTATAAGTAGGGTTATAAAATTTTCTAATATATTGTACAAAATGGGGGTTAGAAGGAAAGCTATATGGTAAGCACCTAACAGTTACCATTTTTACTAATTCTTCACGATCTTTATTTGGATCGTAATATAAAATTCCATCGGTAACGGTGTTAATTCCCGGTTGGACTAGATTTGAACATGCACTAGTGTGAGTCGGATTATCTACACCCGTCCCCTCTTCCACAGCTTTCATTTGTAAATATCTTTATTTATCTCTAGGGTATTTTAATATGTGCCTAGTCAAACTACCCGTACCGCTATGGTTGCCAGTAAATTTATGAGCCAACAAAGACCCACAACTTTTACACTTAGCCTTATTTTCTTCTCTTAGTTGAGTAAAAAAGTTTCAAACAAGAGATGTTTCGGCCCGTCTAGGAGGTCTTCTATCAAATGTAGGGGTTACTACAAGAGGGTCAGGCGAGGCATCGGTTGGGTTATTAATAGGACTAGTAGGTGTATCATCTAAATCCGGTTGGGTTTCATCTAAATCATCATTTTCGAATATAGTTTCATTAGGATAAAGAGCGTTCATCGTTTGTTCATCTAATTTATGACCCCGTGCAACATCATGACAAAATTGACTACCCGAAAATTGAAAACAAGGGTGATCACTATCTAGAATAATAGGTGGAGAAGGACGGGTAACAAGGGGAGGAGGAGTAGCTTGGCTACTAGATTGACCAATTTTTGATTTTTCCTTACCCTTACCACCAAATATTTTTTTCAATGAAAAATCCATATTAATTATAATTACACTGAATAAAACAAACACAACAACAATATTAAAAATTAAAGAGTTGGAACGAGTTTACCGAATTGACGAACAACTTCTTGAAAATTGAATATCGTTGAAGACTTGAAGACTTAAATACTTCAATTCACCAACTTGACAATTTTTTACGAAATTGGAATAACAAAGTAAGCAATTATGGAAATAATTAGAGAGAGATTGAGAGAGATTGAGAGAATTTGTGAGTAAAAATAAAAGAATGAGGGGGTATTTATAGTTGAGAATAGGTAAAAGGTGTATTTATAAAAAGTTTGGGATTAAAATAAAGTTTGGGGGCCAAAATGGCTATTTTCTGAACAAAAAACGGTCAAATAATAAAATCTAGCCGTTGGCCATTTTTAATTTTTTTTTTTTTGAAATTTGACCATTGGGCCCGGCCCAAGCCCGCTGGGCCCGGCCCAAGCCCGCTGGGCCCGGACCAGGCCCGCCTGGCGGTCCCGGGCCTGGTGGGCTTTATGTCTGGACCGGCTCGTCACGGGCTGTAGGACCGCTAAGGCCCAGGCCCGTTAGGACCGGCCTACGAGGCCCGTTTGGGCTTCCAGGACTGCGGGCCCGAGCCGGTCCCGGGCCAGGCCCGACCCACAAAGCAGCCTTAAGAAGAAGTAAGGAGGGAACTTAGGTGGCTTTTGAATGGAACAAATGAAAGAGAAAGGTGCACGTGTTTTGCAAAAGAATACATTTATATATTTCTATATATATATATATATGTGTGTGTGTGTGTGTGTGTGTGTGTGAGTGTGTGTGTGTAGATGAATAAGTTGATATATTATCCTTGCTATTACGTGTGAAGTAAAATAGTGCTTAAAGAAAATAGGGAAAGCTCTTGGGATGACATTATTTTTGAAATTGAAATTGAGATTGAAGAATTTGCGCGTAAAGAAATATGTGATGTGCTGAAGTGCTTAGGAGGGTTAGTCACTATTCCAAAATATATCTTAACCTTCCCTTAGCCTACGTTACAACAATAAAAAAGTCCTAAATGATTTTAAGATCGAGCAAGCCTACATTAGTGGAGGTTTATATAATGGGCAAGTCTATGGTACTTTGTACATGCATGTAACTTTTTTGTGAGAGTGAGGAATTTCTTTGATGTATGTGAGTCCTTAAAATAGATGAGCATTTCATTCGAATGTGTGGATTCAACTTACTCTCTTGTTCTTATTGTGAGGGCACATGATTTCGCAAGGGATATGTGACGTTATTGAATGTCTCTATGATGTTAAGTGTTCAAGCCATGAATGCATTGTTATATTGAGTCAGTTTGTGAGGCTAGGATTGTTATAAGCATGTTGTCTAGTTGTTGAATAAAATTTTGAAGTATGGCATAAAGTAAAGGGAAATGTGTGTTGAAGGCATTATCAACCATAGTCATAGGTATGGTGTGCTTCGGATGTGTTAAAAGAAAATAAAGTGCTCAAGGTTAGTGTAAATTGGTGGTTGACTCGAGGACGAGCAACCTTTAAGTGTGGGGTAGTGATGTTTGGCCAAAATGCTATATTTTTAGTACATTACTCGCCTTACATGTTGTTAGTTTAGTGGTTAATTGTGCGATGTTTGAGCTAAATTATGTTGTTTTATTTGTAGGAGCATCGGAAGATAAAGATGAGTGAAAGTTGCACAAAAAGAGGACGAAAATGCAAGAAAAGAGCACAAAAACACTAAGTACCCAACCATGCTACAATCCAAGCATAGCCAGCTCTGTAGCCAGCTTTACCGTGCTACAAGCCAAGCATAGCCAGCTTGACCGTGCTAGAGGCCAGGCGTAGCCAGCTCCGTAGTCAGACTGACCGCGCTATAAGCCTGGCCTCGCAAGGTCTATAGTAAGGTGATCAAAAGGGCGTGAATTAAAAGACTCCGACCCAGATTTGGGCTCAAGGACTTCAGCCATCGCCTATAAATACTCCCTAAACATGTCTAAGAAAAGGAAGACATTTTTAGAGCAGATTCAACCTAAGAAGGCAAGAACACGCTAGGAGCAAGGCGGAGAATTCTTCTACGAGCTTTCACTTCTTCTTATTTCCTTTATTGGTATGAAATTTAGTATTGTAATTTTGCATACTATTATGAATAGCTCATTTATTATTTAGGGTTTTGATGGAACCTTTTTTAGGATGGGTTCTTATTATGCTTTTACATAATTGAGCCGTTGGATTTCTCTACTTATTCAACTACGTGTTTATTGCTGTTGATTGAATGGCCATCAATTGACTGTACATATTTAGTGTGTATATTGCTCGAGAGAGGATACATATTTAGGTAGTTGTTAAGCAACATCACTCCTAACGTATGTGAGAGATCAATACGGAGGGTTTAAGGCGAGATTAGAGATAACGAAACCTTTGTGTGATTGTAGTGAGCGGTGAAATAGTGCCGGCTAGCGTAGTTTGAGAAATACGTTTAGTAAATTATAGTAGTTGCTTGAGAGAGAGCTACAACACCCAAAGTACTCACGATCAGTAGATAATACTTAGGCGAAATTTCGGCGAAATTATAGAAGACGTAAGGGGAAGGATTCCAATAATTGAGGAAATCATAACTCTAGACCTCCTTAATCTTTTCTCCAACCCCTAGTATCTCTAGTTGTTAATTCACTACTTTAATTTGTTAGTTAATTAGTTTAACATAAGAATATTTATATTTATAACTTAGGAATTGTTCGAACTTGTCTTCTTAGTGATACTTAACAATTATAGCGACGCCTTAGTTCTATGTGGAATTCGACTCCGGACTTTTAGACCGGATTATATTTGCAGCGACCGCTTATCCTTTTTAGGACTAGAGTTGGGCGTGATCAATATATGCGGCCGGAGAGGTTAGAGAAGTGAAATGAATTTTTAGGGTTGGGTTTGGTAATTTAAATTAGGGAGTTCATTAAGGGTTTTTTTTTTTGGAATTTCACAAAAAACTCCGTTACATTACCGTTGGAATGACTTACACACGCGCGAATCTGGAGATGTAACACACGCGATGGGAGTTGACGAGGTCGGGCGTCTATTGAGTTCACTTTTTAGTCACGTGAAATGTTTAAATGAAAAAGGCCTTTGAGGTGTTCATACAATTGTTGGGGGACAACTTAAAAGAATACTTTATGTATTTCGCCCAAAAATATATAAAGCTTTGCACTATAAGTAATACCTTGCAGACTTTTATCTAAATCACGCAATAAGGCATAATTCCTCTGTAAATGGTTCGGAAGAGCTTCTATATCTGAGAAAATGTGATCAATATAGCAACGCAAAATTACACAGAGGAACTAATCAATCTATAATTTGTAATGCATCACTCTTGCATGGACAATATTAAAAGTCATGCTCGAAACTAGAATAGTTTCAGCATTTCGCCTCGCTTAGGCGGCATTTCAATTCAGGCGACCAGGACAGTAAGGCATGCATCGTATCACTAATGGGTTCTGTCATGGATTGGGCAGCATTTAATAATAACCAGGTTATATTCTTGCTATCTATATTTTAACTATTTTCTAGGTGCATTTTAACTATCAATCCTCAAACAACACATAAAGAGAGACTGGGCAATGCGAAGAAATACAAGCACTGTGTAATGGGTTTGTGCAGTATCAAGATGCTAGCTCAGTAAAATGATTCAATCGTATTTGTTGTTTTTGTACTAATATAATTGTGTTATTTTAGTCATGTTGTCGCCATTCTACAAGCAAGACATCATGTAGTGTCTTTCTTTCGTGTCTTTAACCAAATTTGGAGGGTAATTTATTCCTTTTGCCGAGTGTGAAAGTAAACATTATTTTAATTATGGCTTCGTGCTGATGCAACGTATAGTACTTCACTGTCCCGAGCCTACTACAGTTTTTTCCATAGGTTTGTTTGTAGATAGCTATTTTATCAAAATTTTTACTGTATATTTTTTCTGATATCTAAAATGTTTGTTATTGGCAGATTTTAACTTTCTCCCATTGCCCATAAAAACCTCCCCATTTCAAAATGAACTAATTAAATTTTGGATATGATGCTAGAAATTAAGCATAGAAGCTAAGATATTCAATAATGCTTTTTTGATGTTTGTGTGTACGTGAGAACACTTTAATATTTAGATACAAAGACCAAATTTGCATATGAAGAAAAGAGTAGTACACCAGGCATCTTGGTATTTGAGTGTAGAAGAACTTTTGTCATGAAACTTGAGGTTATCAAACCATGATTTGATAGGAATTCAGTTTATATTTTCCAATTAATAATGTTGAGAAGTCTTTTGGAATTCTTAATACCTGAAAAGAAAACTTTATGCTTGACTTCAAGATTTTGTGTCCTCTCTAATCTGAGGTAAAATGTGGATAGCAACAACCTAAGGAAAGCACTCTTAATACTATTTGTACGGCACTGTGCTTGGTTGACTTACAAGTCTGTCTAAGGAGCATTTCTCCTTGGCTCTTATTTTAAGCCTGTCTAGTATTTTAGGCTCTTTGCTGCAGGGCACTTTTCCTTGACTGTACAATAATTTTTCAAGTGTCTTTAAATGAGCTTCATCCAACATTAATTGTTGACTTCATTTGTTTGCCCAAGTGCGTTGGTTATTCACTTACTGATATAAACCTCATTCTCTCTTTATCTAGAAGCTGATGAGAGTTTAGAGGTTGTTGAATGAATTTGCATATTAATTTGTAAACTGAAAGTAAGATCTCGACTATTGCTAACGAGTCAAATATGTAATTTATATACATTGTTTCTTATATACTTTTAGTTTCACATGGCATATTTTTCATTTTTACTTTCTGTAAATTCGTACTGAATTAGTTTCTGCCTTGGTTAGTTCGTGCAACAGGTTCTAATATTTGTATCGATTACGGCAAGCAAGCAAGGTGCAACAACAAAGCTTTGTTGACCTTCAAGATTGATGGATCACATATTAACATGTATATAGGTCTGTTATCAGCTAAAGGGTGCGCCATATATATACAAAACAACTAAACATCCTTTAGTAGATATCTTGTCGACTTTGGGACATCATGTAAAGTATGGTTCCTTAATGCGAGTACAAAGGCTTTGTAAGTGAGATTAAATCTCCTCCTATGTGTTGTATTTGAAACCGGGACTTAGGTAACATTTTACTAGCCTGAAGCCTGGTTATAGGATATAGATCGCTCTTACTAAGAAAGACGAGGCACTAGGAAAATACATACTTTGTAAGCATTCAGCTTACCGAATATCCATGTATATTCCCTGGAGAAATGCAATTGCACTTAGCTATGTTGTAGGAGTTTGTTTTAGAATAATATCGGGCCCGTGCTAGCACACATCTTGTAAGGAATTTTTTTTTTTTTAGATATAATATGAAGTTTAAGGGTGTGCTTGGCACGAAGAAAAATATTTTTCAATTTTTTCATGTTTGATTGGCTTAAATATTTTGGAAAATATTTTTCTCATGAACTCATTTTCCCTATCAAAAGAAGGGAAAATATTTTCCAACCTTCTCCACCCTATTCCCCATCCCCGCCAACCCACCCCCAAACCAACCCTCTACCCCCCCTCAACCACCACACCCACCCACCTCTTTCATATTAACAAAATGAATACTTTTTTATGATGTAAAAAGAATATTTTTTTATTTCAACAAAATGAGTACTTGTTTTTCATGCTGTAGAAAAAATATTTTCTTTCATTTAAACACAATATATTTTTTTTAACTTAGTGTATTATATATATACGGTGACACTAACATACGTAAAGAATAAGAAACTTGACAACAAACATATATGGTAGAAAGCCATTTGGTATTAAAGTATTTAACTATTTTTCTTAGTAGTAATTATTGGTATCAATTTTGCTTTTCTTATAAATTTAGCACCATTGCTCTGCTTTGATATATGTGTGATGATTATTTAAGTTATTTGAAGAGGTATATCAAATCTAAAGTGGGTGGCCTCACAATGAAATCGTTGTTGGTACACCACTTGCTATATTGCTAATAGTGTCATGTTTCTAGATATGATATTTACAAGTTATGCATGACACAAAAATATTATTTCGATTCTACCGGAGGCATCTACAAAGAATAATCCCTTTATACCAAAGTTGACTCTTTATAATATAGTCTTGAAACCTTGTTTTTGTCTAGGATTTAGCTTTGATTGTGCTTCTTCAGACACTTGTATAACATTTTTGTCACGGCCCAAAATCCAACTAGTCGTGATGGCACCTAACCTAACCCGCTAGGTAAGCTAATTAACAATAAATCAATTACAATGAAATTTGATAAGACAATAATGATGAAATAACTGAACTTTTATACAAAATCCCAAGGACTGGTAGTACAAATCATGAGCTTCTAAGATTTAGAATTTACAAAGCTAGTATGAAATAAAATACATCATTTGTTTGAAATATACATGAACAGATTAAAATTCTAAAGCTGCCAAGATCAAGAGGCAGCTATGACCGGAACACGCGTACATCTTCAAATCCAGCTCCCGCCATACGCAGCAACATCACCATCCAACATCTGCACGCAAGGTGCAGAAGTGTAGTATAAGTACAACCGACCCCATGTACTCAATAAGTAACAAACCTAACCTTAGGTTGAAAGTATTGACGAGCTGGAACAAGGGTTGAGATCCAACGCCAATAGCCAACAACAGTTCATAACAACATAATAAAAATGATACAAGAAATAATTCAGAGGTATGATGCTCAACTCGTTCACAATTACAGGAAAATAGGCATGTTTTTCAAAGATGTCGATAAAACTCGGTTCTTTTCACCAAATCACCAGAGATATGAGAAATATCTGAAAACTTTAATTTTTCCCCAAAAATCTTTCAACAATAATTAAGATGTTTCATTTTTTGATAGCTTGAGAAAAGTACATCAGTATACCTATATGTCAATATGCAAGTGAAATCATGAATGTCACCAAAACCGGGTAGCATGAGAAAATGCATCTCTATGCCTGTATCTCAAGTACGCATGTCACATGCAATGCACCTCAGTTATAAAATCATGTACTCACACTCTCAGAGTACTCAATCTCACTGCCTCATATTCTCACTCACCATGCTCAATACTCAGCTCACTCAGCTCACTCAGTACTGTACAGGGCAGATCCATCCCAATGCAAATGAATCCAGGCAAATCCAGCCACAACACATAACCAGGCAATCAAATCATCGATAGCAGACTCCCCCACTTGGCTCAAAGCCACGGAATAAAACATCTGATAACTTACAATAACCATGCCCCCTTACTACCATAATACCGCTGTGAGATTCAACCAAATCCTTCATAAGCTCATGTAACAGAAACCATTTAATACCTCAAGTCATCAGCCAATCTCGCATTCATCCTCGTGATGGTTAGGTCAACTATTACAACCGATGCAAACTCAAATCGCACAAACATAACCCACTGGTAGGAAAGAAAGCCTCCACACAACATCATAAGGACGACACATCCGTAGATTACCCCGTAGGTTGTAATCCACCTGCTTAGCCTCAAACTGACATCTCTCTATACCCTTTTACAGCCACAACAATTATGCAAATCACTGTGCCACATTACCATGCACATACCAGGGGTGACCCCACGTCACCCTAATCCATATAAGCCTGACGACACAACCTAACTGAAGATCCTTAATTCACCCTTAGCCCATAAACCTTGGAACCCAATTTCTAAAATCCAGAATCCCTTACAAGACCCGAATCTCGCGCCTACGCACTGTATAAGTCTGAACCAACTGTATCAAGTCATATCCCTAACCCAAGATGCAATCACATACTATACCACATAACTCAGATGCTCGCAACAATAACCTCTGACCACAGTAGCTGCTAAATACAAACCCAATACCGGTAATAAACCTCATATCGAACAAAACCCATTCTAAAATCTTCATACATTTTCGATGATGAAAGAAACATGCAGAAACTAATAACCAATTTATTAGATCAACAAGTCACGGAGTTCCCTCTCGTCTGACACGAACTTAAGCCAAATCCTAAGCCGACTTCCGATATCATTTCTCCATACATGCTGTAATCAAATCCGATAGTATCCATCCTAGGTCCAATGACCTCATCTCATCACACAACCACTCTAGTGACATGCCACATCAATACAACCTAAAGCCACAACTCGTGCAATCCGTGCACCAATAAGCAACAATCCAAATGTACTCAATCATGAAAAATGACTCAAAAGAGAGAACCATCCCGCAAGTGAACAAGTACTACCACAACCGCAATGCTACGAACCCATCATACATAGTAGAACAAAGACACACGAATCTAACACAAAGGATCATATCCCGACATAACCCAGCTGCAATGCGTGACCCTATCCAAATACTGGTCCATATGGAATACCTCAAGCCACAATGCTCAAAATCAACAACCACGTGCAATTCGACATCAAGTACCCAAGGTGCATGACCGTAACCACGGAGAAGCAAATAAAACAATTCCACAACCCGAAAGGACCACAGCGAAGGCGCAATCAACCATTCCACACCCTAATCTCCAAAATCACACAAAGTCTGCTATATGGCCCAAATAGAATCGCACCATATGTGCATATAACCAACAAATTACAATCCCTCGGAGCATAGGGGAGTATTACATAGAACACATTAGATACACATAAGATCAATTCTAACCGAATAACACACCTTTCTACAATAACGTCGTCGACTCAACAAATCAGACCCAATGTAGGATACATATCCCTATTAGGCCTACCAATGAGCCCCCAAATCAACCCTGGTCATCCACAAATAGATAAACAATCCCTCCAAAAGTCCACAATGATCTAACCATAACACATTCTATCATTCAGCTAGCTTTGGCCACATCTTCACAGTGCACAACCACAAAACAATCTGCTTCTAAGAACTCCTAGTCTCAAAATCCATAGAGCACACGAATCACTATAGCTGATCTAACCCAAGCACTCGAATGTCTAACACATCTCTCATACACGATCATCCCATAAGGAATACTTCTATAATTCTTCCGTACGACATAGCAAAATTTGAACATCGGCAGTCGATCAATTGGGCGAGTACCGCAATACCAACGAAACATCGTAGGTCAAAACTCTTGCCTTCTGAATGTACACTCTCCTCAGGCAGTTCCAAGTAGTAATATCATTCATCTAGTCATCTGAAACCGTCCATGTTGCCTAAGAATTCATGACCTTCCCTTCAAAACTGAACCGTGACCTTGCACATGCAAATCTCAATCCCACACAACACACCGCGTCCATCATGCCATCATATGAACATTACGAGAATCTCATAATCAACTTTGAGTCACCAGCAGAACACATACCCGATCAGTCAGAAACCTGCCACTTGATCCCATCCAGGAGAAAATCACAATACGCAACATGCTCCTCATGCGGTAGGAAATATCCATCTCAAATCGTGGTAGAAACCATCAAGAACTCCCCGAAACCCATTTGCACATAACCGAACCATCAAAATTGAATCTCTCCAACCTAACCAAGCCACGCAGGCCAAACCTAAGAGTATTACCACAAAACACCTGTAGTGACTCACCACATCATAAGTACCCAAAGAACCGATCATATCCATTACCGTGCTGATCCAAGCTACTACCAATTTGTCCTATTTCTCCAAGTTCCTTTCGAATTACCCTAAAGTTGACACTTTCCCTTGTCAGAACACCACGATCCTTAACCAAAATTCACCAGACGAGACCCTAGCATAAAACCACACAACCCTAAGGCCCATAAGCCGCTGTATTCCCTCTTAGCACCCCAAAGTACCACAATCGAGACACTCACTCTGAAGAGACCTTATGTGAACCTAAAACTATTTCCTTTAACTTCCTTATACTGAAATGTAGAATGCATAATGATATAGAAATACCGTGAGTCTCGACACCATCAAATGTAAATCTCAGACTCTAGTCATATACAAATCCGAAAAATTCAAAATTGCTACATATAAAACTTGAATCCATTAGAATTTTCTCGAGAGTCATCCATCCTGCTCAAATCTCAATTGCACCGCCCGATAGGGCCGAACGACCTGTGCCCCATTAGCTCAATAACACCTAAACAAGTAATCTACACCTCTAAGCAACCGAGTGAATCCCTTTTTCCTTAGTACATCAGATACGCATAAGATTATTCTAACCGAATGACACACCTTTCTGCAATAACGGTGTCGACTCAACAAATCCGACCCGGTGTAGGATGCACATCCCATTAGGACTACCAATGAGCACCCAAATCAACCCTGGTCATCCACAAATAGATAATAATCCCTCCGAAAGTCCACAATGATCTAACCATAACACATTCTATCATTCGGCTAGCTTTGGCCACATCTTCATAGCGCACAACCACGAAACAATCTGCTTATAATAACTTCTAGTCTCAAAATGCATAAAGCACATGAATCACCATAGTTGATCCCAACCCAAGCACTCGAATGTCTAACACATCTCTCGTACACGATCATCCCATAAGGAATACTTCAACAATTCTTCCGTACCACATAACAAAATCTGAACATCGATAGTCGATCAACTAGGCGAGTATCGCAATGCCAATGAAGCATCCGTAAGTCAAAACTCAACGCGTCTTCTGAATGTACACTCTCCTCAGGCAATTCCCAGTAGTAATATCATTCATCTAGTCATCTGAAATCGTCCATGTTGCCTAAGAATTCATGACCTTCCCTTCAAAACTGAACTGTGACCTTGCACATGCAAATCGCAATCCCAAACAACACACCGCATCCATCATGCCATCATATGAACATTATGAGAATCTCATAATCAACTTCTAGTCACCAGCAGAATACATACCAATCAGTCAGAAACCTGCCACTTGATCCCATCCAGGAGAAAATCACAATACGCAACATGCTCCTCATGCCGATAGGAAATATCCATCTCAAACCGTGGTAGAACCCATCGAGAACTCTCCGAAACCCATTTACACATAATTGAACCATCAGAACTAAATCTCTCTAACTCAACTAAGCCACGCAGGTCACCAAACCCAAGAGTATTGCCACAAAACACTTGTAGTGACCCATCACATCATAAATACCCAAAGAACCGATCATATCCATTACCGTGCTGATCCAAGCTACTACCAAGTTGTCCTATTTCCCCGAGTTCCTTCCGAATTACCCTCAAGTTGAAACTTCCCCTTGCCATAACACCACGATCCTGAACAAAAACTCGACCAGACGAGACCCTAGCATAAAACCATACAGCCCTAAGGCCCATAAGCCGCTGTATTTCCTCTTAGCACCCCAAAGTACCACAATCGAGACACCCACTCTGAAGAGACCTCATATGAGCCTAATAATGTTTCCTTTACCTTCTTGATACTGAAATGTGGAAACCATAATGATATAGAAATATCGTGAGTCTTGACACCATCCAATGAAAATCTTAGACTCTAGCCATATACAAATCCGAAAAATTCTCAATTGCTACATATAAATATTGAAACTATTATAGCCTTCTCGAGAGTCATCCATCCTGCTCAAATCTAACGACCTGTGCCCCTTAGCTCAGTAACACCCAAAGAAGTAATCTTTGCTTAAGTCATCCTCAAAACCAACATCTGCAAGTTATAACCAATCTACAGGTATGGCTCAGACTGAAACCAATACAATACATAACCAAGCAATCAAATCATCGATAGTAGACTCCCCCACTTGGCTCAAAGACATGGAATAAAACATATGATAACTTACAATAACCATGCCCCCTTACTGCCATAATACCGCTGTGAGATTCAAACAAATCTTTCATAAGCTCATGTAACAGAAACCATCTAATACCTCAAGTCATCTGCCAATCTCGCATTCATCCTCGTGATGGTTAGGTCAACTATTACAACCGATCCGAACTCAAATCGCACAAACATAACCCACTGGTAGGAAAGAAAGCCTCCATACAACATCATAAGGACCACACATCCGTATATTACCCCGTAGGTTGTAACCCACCTGCTTAGACATTCTCTCTATACCCTTTCACAGCCACAACTACTATGCAACCACTTAATCTTCCTGAGTCGACACCATCCAATGTAAATCTCAGACTCTAGCCATGCTCAATACTCGGCTCACTCAGTCACTTAGTATTGTACAGGGCAGATCCAGCCCAAACATAAATAAATCCAAGGTAGATACAGCCCAAAGCAAATTAATCCAGGGCAAATCCAGCCAAATGCAAATGAATCCAGGGCAAATCCAGCCCAAAAATCCATAGCAACTGCGCCCCCTGTGAATGTGCAGACTCCGAAGGGGCCAATCCAGCCCAATCGCTATAATAAGCCAAATTCTGGCATGAATCAATAAAGCTTACTGCGGCATGCAGTCTGATCCCATAAATATCACTCACAACAGGCCCGCGGCCTCACTCAGTCATCAATCTCTCTAGTCTCTCGGGCTCATAATGTCATGAAAAATCAGCCCCAAATGATGATATGATGTATCAATAAATAGCAACAGATACTGAGATGTGATATGCAAATGAATGAGTATGACTGAGTATGTAATTGTAATGTAAGCAAATAACTCGACAACAAAAATGACCTCAGTGGGTCCCAACAGGATAAGCATATAGCCTAGACATGGTCTTTGACATGGATTACAGCTCAAGTGCTCTAACACATAGAATATAGTAAAAATGTTCAAATAAGATAGTTACACAGTTCCATACATTCGACTAAATCACAATTCACACTGTGCACGCCCGCACGCCCACACTCCTGTCACCTAGCATGCGCGTCACTCAATCACATAATACGTAATTTGGGGTTTCATACCCTCAGCATCAAGTTTAGAAGTGTTACTTACCTCGAACAAGCCAAATCCAATACCAAGCAAGCCAAACGATACTCCAAAAATTCCATCTCGCGCTTACCGACCTCCGAATGGCTCGAAACTAGCCAAAAGAAACTCAAATACATCAAATAATGCCTAAGGAAACAACTCTAATCGATAAAGGTTGAATCTTTAATCAAAAGTCCAAAGTCAACCAAAAAGTCAAACTCGGGCCCACACCTCGAAACCCGATGAAACTCATAAAATCCAATAACCCATTCAATTACAAGTCTAACCATACTAGTTTCACTCAAATCCGACTCTGAATCGATGTTCAAAACTCAAAAATTCACTTTATGAAACTTTAGACAAAATAGAGTTAAGAATGCTTACCCTAATTCGTGTGGTGAAATTCCTGTCCAAAATCACTCTGTACCAAGCTCTAAGTCTCAAAAATGAGAATAAAACAACCAACCCTCGATAATATAGCTTCTGCCCAGCGTCATTCGTATTTGCGAATCAATTTCCGCTTCTGCGGACTCGTGCGTGCGACCAAATATCTCGCTCATGCGGAAGAGCACTGCCAGCCAGCCCATCGCACCTGCAAAAATCTACGCTTCTGCGCAAACACAGGTGCAAACAAACTTCACGCACCTGCACTGCCTCTCGCTTGTGCGCCCTCATGTGCCGCATCTTCCCCTTCGTAGATGCGAAGAAAACTTCGCATTTGTGGACTCCTACCCCCAGCACAGTCTCCACTTCTGATGCTACTGCTGCTTTTGCGGCTTCGCACCTACGCCCATGGCTACGCAGGTGTGGTCACACCAGATCCAGCAAAGGCCAGCCATCATTCATGAATGAAAGATGGTCCAAAACACGTCCGCAACTCACCGGGGCTCCCTCGGGACCCCATCCGAATATACTAACAAGTTGCATAACATAAAACGGACCTACTCGAGGCCTCAAACGACACATAACAACATCGAAATGAAGAATCACACGTCAAATCAAACTTAATGAACTTTTGAACTTTCAATTTTCATAACTCGCGCCTAAACATATCAAATCAACTCGGAATAAACTCAAATTTTGCACACAATTCCCAAATGACATAACAAAGCTATTCAAGTTATCGGAACCGCAATCCTAGCCTGATATCATCAAAGTCAACTCCCGATCAAACTTAAGAACTTTCTGAACCTTCAAAATTCCAACTTTCGCCAATTAGCGCCGAAACCTTCTAGAGATGTCCAAATGCAAATTCGGCATACGCCCGAGTCCAAAACACCATCCGAACCTAACGAAACCTTCAAAACTCCAATCTGAGGTCAAATACTAAAAAGTCAAACTCAATCAACTCTTCCAACTTTAAAGCTTCAATCATGAAATTCATTCCTCCAAATCAATTCCAAATAACCTGAAAACCAAAACCAACGATTCACACAAGTCATAATACATCATAGGCTGCTGCTTTAGACTTCAAATAACTGAACGAAATGCAAATGCTCAAAACAACTAGCGTGGTCGTTACATTCTCCCCCACTTAAACATATGTTCGTCCTTGAACATGCCAAGAGTCATTACAAATCCATCAAATCTCTGTGCCACCTTACCATACATATACCCGGGGGTGACCCCACGTTACCTTAATCCATATAAGCCTGATGACACAACTTAACTGAAGATTCTCAATTCACCCATAGCCCATAAAACTTGGAACCCAATTTCCAACATCCAGAATCCCTTACAAGACCCGAATCTCGTGCCTACGCACTGTATAAGTCTGAACCAACTGTATCAAGTCATATCCCTAACCCAAGATGCAATCAAATACTATACCACATAACTCAGATGCTCGGAGCAATAACCTCTGACCACTGTAGCTGCTAACTACAAACCTAATACCAGTAATAAATCTCATATCGAACAAAACTCCATTCTAAAACCTTCGTACACTGTCGATGATGAAAGAAACATGCAGAAACTCATAACCAATTTATCAGATCAACAAGTCACGGAGTTCTCTCTCATCTGACAAGAACTTAAGCCAAATTCTAAGCCGACTTTTGATATTATTCCTCCATACATGTTGTAATAAAATTCGATAATATCCATCCTAGGTCCAATGACCTCATCTCATCACACAACCACTCTAGTGACATGCCACATCAATACAACCTAAAGCCAAAACTCGTGCAATCCATGCAATACTAAGCAACAACCCAAATGTACTCAGTCATGGAAAATGACTCAAAAAAGAGAACCATTCCGCAAGTCAACAAGTACCACCACAACCGCAATGCTACGAACCCATCGTACATAGTAGAACCAAGACATACGAATCTAACACAAAGGATCATATCCCGGCATAATCCAGCTGCAATGCATGACCCCATCCAAATACTGGTCCATATGAAATACCTCAAGCCACAATGCTCAAAATCAACAACCACGCGCAATTCGACATCATGTACCCAAGGTGCATGACCATAACCACGGAGAAGAAAATAACACAATTCCACAACCCGAAAGGACCATATCCAAGGCGCAATCAACCATTCCACACCCTAATCACCAAAATCACACAAAGTCTGCTACGGACCAAACAGAACCGCACCATGTGTGCTTATAACCAACAAATTACAATCCCTCGGAGCATAGGACAGTATTACATAGAACACATCAGATATGCATAAGATTATTCTAACCGAATGACACACCTTTCTGCAATAACGGTGTCGACTCAATAAATCTGACCCGGTGTAGGATGCATATCCCATTAGGACTACCAACGAGCCCCCAAATCAACCCTGGTCATCCACAAATAGATAAATAATCCCTCCGAAAGTCCACAATGATCTAACCATAACACATTCTAAAGATAAATAATCCCTCCGAAAGTCCACAATGATCTAACCATAACACATTCTATCATTCGGCTAGCTTTGGTCACATCTTCATAGCGCACAACCACGAAACAATCTGCTTCTAAGAACTTCTAGTGTCAAAATCCATAGAGCACATGAATCACCATAATTGATCCCAACCCAAGCACTCGAATGTCTAACACATCTCTCGTACACGATCATCCCATATGGAATACTTCTATAATTCTTCCATACCACATAACAAAATCTGAACATCGGCAGTCGATCAACTAGGCGAGTATCGTAATGCCAACGAAGCATCCGTAAGTCAAAAATCAACGCGCCTTCTGAATGTACACTCTCCTCAGGCAATTCCCAGTAGTAATATCATTCATCTAGTCATCTGAAGTCGTCCATGTTGCCTAAGAATTCATAACCTTCCCATCAAAACTGAACCGTGACCTTGCACATGCAAATCGCAATCCCAAACAACACACCGCATCCATCATGCCATCATATGAACATTACGAGAATCTCATAATCAACTTCCAGTCACCAGCAGAATACATACCCGATCAGTCAGAAACCTGCCACTTGATCCCATCCAGGAGAAAATCACAATACGCAACATGCTCCTCATGCCGATAGGAAATATCCATCTCAAACCGTGGTAGAACCCATCGAGAACTCTCCGAAACCCATTTACACATAATTGAACCAACAGAACTAAATCTCTCTAACTCAACTAAGCCACGCAGGTCACCAAACCCAAGAGTATTGCCACAAAACACCTGTAGTGACCCATCACATCATAAGTACCCAAAGAACCGATCATATCCATTACCGTGCTGATCCAAGCTACTACCAAGTTGTCCTATTTCCCCGAGTTCCTTCCGAATTACCCTCAAGTTGAAACTTCCCCTTGCCATAACACCACGATCCTGAACAAAAACTCGACCAGACGAGACCCTAGCATAAAACCATACAGCCCTAAGGCCCATAAGCCGCTGTATTTCCTCTTAGCACCCCAAAGTACCACAATCGAGACACCCACTCTAAAGAGACCTCATATGAGCCTAATAATGTTTCCTTTACCTTCTTGATACTGAAATGTGGAAACCATAATGATATAGAAATATCGTGAGTCTTGACACCATCCAATGAAAATCTCAGACTCTAGCCATATACAAATCCGAAAAATTCTCAATTGCTACATATAAATATTGAAACTATTATAGCCTTCTCGAGAGTCATCCATCCTGCTCAAATCTAACGACCTGTGCCCCTTAGCTCAGTAACACCCAAAGAAGTAACTTTGCTTAAGTCATCCTCAAAACCAACATCTGCAAGTTATAACCAATCCACAGGTATGCGTCAGACTGAAACCAATACAATACATAACCAAGCAATCAAATCATCGATAGTAGACTCCCCTACTTGGCTCAAAGCCACGGAATAAAACATCTGATAACTTACAATAACCATGCCCCCTTACTGCCATAATACCGCTGTGAGATTCAACCAAATCCTTCATAAGCTCATATAACACAAACCATCTAATACCTTAAGTCATTTGCAAATCTCTCATTCATCCTCATGATGGTTAGATCAACTATTACATCCGATCCAAACTCAAATCGCACAAACATAACCCATTGGTAGGAAAGAAAGCCTCGACACAACATCATAAGGACCACACATCCGTAGATTACCCCGCAGGTTGTAACTCACCTGCTTAGCCTCAAACTGACATCTCTCTATACCCTTTCAAAGCCACAACTACTACGCAACCACTTAATCTTCCTAAGTCTGAACTCATCAACAAGACCTGAGAATCTACTTCGTTCCACAAGTAAGCAATATGAAAGATCCTTCAATACACTCATAACTCGAGACTATCCATCACATCAGGCAGGAATCAAACACCCAATAGTTCTTTTTATATCTCAAGTAAGCTTTTCTCATCACATTCAAACCATCTGAACACATCCCCCGGTCACATCATACTCATCATATAGCCATCAACCACTCATCGAGCCACATATTCCATTAATAGGGACAATACCGGAGTTATAAGTCCAAAAACATGTGCTGTATCATGAATGTCATAGATTTTGCTTGAACTTGTAATATTTGCTGGTATCTGCCTGATTTCGAGCTAAATTGGGCCTAAAAGCAAAGTTGGCCCAGTTAGTTTACCACAAATGTGGTATGCAAAAATGTAGGCGATTTGGGCTTCAATCAAGACCCATTAACATTTCAGATGGCCCATACAAAGATTGAATATGGGCTATCGATTTTAATTGGTCGAAATGGGATGGCAAAGACACTAAAGGCTTCATGTTTAGTCCAAGTCTGCCCATGCCCAGTTTGTTTCTTGAAATGGGCTGGCAAAAACGCCGTGGGCTTTACATTTAGCCCATGCCAGTTCATACCCATTCTGCCTCGCGAACTAGACTGGCCCATTGCACTAAGGGCTTCACGATCAGCCCAAGTGTGCGTATACACAGTCCGTCCCAATATAACCAAAGACGCAATCTAAGTTTTAGAATTATAATCTTTATAGTGTAATTAGCAAATGAATCTGCCAAGAATCCTAAAAATTGATCCTACAAATTTCCGCAAGTTATGGCCTTACAGCGAGTTACCGAGTAATTAGAAAAATATAGCTCTGGATAATAATGTCGTGAAGCTTTGGGAGGCATGTAAGAGTGGCCGAATGATTGACGAGGCCCTCGTGATCCTAAAGCCATCATAGCTCTCTCCTATCTCTTTTTACGACTGGCCAGGCTCCCTGAGCTGTTATGGATGGCTTGGGAGGTGGCTTTCAAGGCAGCTTGACTCAATATTCTGCCAGTTTTCAAACTGTTTTCCACCATTTCTCCAATTTTGATCGCTTCAGCAAATGGTTTGCCCATAGCGGACATCATGTTTTGAAAATAATCGGCCTCTTGGGCCTGCAAGAAAACTGTAACCATTTCTACGTCATCCATAGGCAGTATTACTCTGGCAGCCTGCTCGCGCCATTTGATAGCATATTCACAAAAACTCTCCGCGGTTTTCTTCTTTAAATTAGACAAGGAATTTCTATCTGGAGCAATGTCCACATTATACTGGAACTGACGAATAAAATCTCGGGCCATATCGTCCCACACATGCCAATGAGTAATTTCTTGATCCGTGTACCACTTCAAAGAAATTCCGGTCAAGCATTCTCTGAAATGTGCCATTAACAACTCTTACTTTCCACCAGTCCCTCGTAGCTGATTGCAGTATCTTTATAAATGAGCAATGAGGTCTCCGTGCCCATCATACTTCTCAAACTTTGGCATCTTGAAGCCTGCTGGTAAGTAGACATGGGGAAACATACACAGGTTGGAGTATGAGACACTCTTTTGGCCGCTCAGGCCCTGCATGTTTTTCTGGCTTTGTTCCAAACTTTTCATCTTTCAAACCATTTCCTCTTGTTCAGGGTTCCTTATTGCCCTTTTTGGTTCAATCGGGGATTCATATTGCGATGGTTGGGCATGTGAGTCTAGAGTAACATGAGTTACGTCCGACTGAAATTGCGGGCCCTGAAAAGTGAACGCCGAAGGATCAAAGCATGGCCTAGGCATGGTTGGTGGTGCCATGGTAAAGATCGATGGTGCAGAAACAACCATTGACGATGCTCCGAAGAACGGTGCTTGGGGGCGAATCACAGAAGGAGTACAGGGAAAAGATGACATAGAGGGTCGCCCAAATGGGGTAAATGGATTTTCCATAGGGAGTGGTTCTGACTGTCCTTGGGACCAGTTCGAAGAAACCGGGGATAGTGTTTGGCGGTTCTCTACCGTTGGACCAGGCATCCCACATTTCCAACATGCGGAGCTGTAACGTCTTGTTTTCTTCAGCAGTTGCCATTTCTGGTTGTGAAATAGCCGGCTCACGGCTATCCTTACTGTTAACGATGTGGAGATTGCCTTCCGAAGCCATT
The DNA here is from genome assembly GCA_002018475.1 of Nicotiana obtusifolia. Lineage (NCBI taxonomy): Eukaryota > Viridiplantae > Streptophyta > Magnoliopsida > Solanales > Solanaceae > Nicotiana > Nicotiana obtusifolia. The sequence goes on along the minus strand of MCJB01035593.1, from coordinate 162,112 downwards.
GGGACCTTTCCTTTTGATCTTGTAAAGTAGGGGTGAGAAGCTAGATTTCCGACAAAACCAACCACCTTATAAGACCTAACTAAACTAAAGGCAGACAACACCCTTGTCAGTTTAAAACATTTAACAGATAGGAAATCACACCTTGGGAATGCAATGCACCTAGATAGTTAAACATTTCTAGAATATTTTTGCCTTGACTGCGTGTTTCATCCCGGCTTTCACTATCTCTTTTACTCTACAGCTATTTTCTTTTATTCACTCACTTCATATCTTGATTTTCTCTCCTCTCTCTTTTCTTCGCGGTCTCTCTCTCTCTCTCTCTCTCTCTCTCTCTCTCTCTCTTTATTTTGTTAGATAGGGCTATGATTGCATCCGATGAGGATTTCCTACATGATACCGCATGAATCAGACCATTACGTACTTCAGGAGAATAAATACTAAATGAAATGAAAGAAAATTTTGGGTTGTAGCAAAAATTCCATTAATAAAATCTTTTTGATTTTTCTATTACAAGGACTCGGAGGTACTGATAACCAAAAGACAAAAGTGATGCAGACTTAAAAACTAACTTGGTACAGACGAAAGGACAAACAGACTCAAGAAAAGTAAAATACAGGCTAGAAGCAAAATCAAAAATTCAGGAATACATCAGAGCTTCAAATGCTATTTCGGGGGCCTGCGGGACATCAGCCGGTTGGGCCTGCATGCAATCTCTTCCTGGAGGAACTCTAGATCGGCCATCACCTAGCGAGTGGAGGTTAGCACTGAGGTAAAACACATAGACCTGGTCATACCCTCACATTCGTGGAATTTCATGACAGCGTAATCGGCTATTTGTTTGATTCTCATTTTAATGACACCCATTTCTTGGAGCAAGCGTCCAATTTGCTGTGCACGGGCTTCCAACACCTACGTGGCTGTGTTGTTTTGGTCTTGCAACTTCTGCACGCTCTCTTCTAGTTGGCAAATCAGTGCATAACACCATTCTCTTTCCGTTTTGAAATCCTTTGTCGAGGGCAACTAGCTTTTCCCTTAAAGTCGTGATTCCTCTATCATATCTTTGTTTTAATTGGCAGGCTGACTTTGGTGTTCTTCTGCAACTTTTGCCAACTTTGCTCGAGCTTTTGCCAGGTCTTCCTCGGCCTTGGTCAAATCCACTGCGTAGTCGTGCACTTTTTGCCTCATATTACTTATAATTTTTTCATCCCTCTCGCTTCTCATAGGCGTTTCGGCGGCTATTTTCATTTTTTGGATCTGGGATCGGAGGGCTTCGTTTTCCTGGACTAATCTTTTCTTTTATCCCTCATCCTCAACAGCTTGCATCCACTATCAAATTTAATGGTTCTGATTTGATCTTCTAATTTGCTTATGGTAGTCCCATATTCTTTTTCTTTGGCTAGCCAAGCCCACTGTTCTTGTGCTGCGTCAACAAATTGTTGGATGTGGGGCCTTTTAGCCGGCCGTTCAGATTCGTCATTTGTCGCAACTCTCTTTCCAAACCAAGCGACATAACCTGGTAAGACCTCGCCTTTGGACAAATCCTGTACTCGGGTGTCTGCCCCCAAGTACTGGCATTCGCTCCAAATTTGACGAACCACATCTTCAGGAAATTGAGCATCGGAGCAGATTTCAACCACATAAGGACTAAGATCTTTATCTCTAGGGACCGTTTGGCATCTTCCAAGTTGTCTCAACACTCGATATGGAGCATAAGGTTGGATACTCCGGAGGTCCATCAGAAGGAAGTATGGACGAGTGGCGGGCAAGTAAATAATCACATCATCAGGGAGCCAACCCTATGTCCACTCTATCTGATCTGCAGTTATATAATGAAAGTGGGTGATCCAATCTTTGACCCCTTCTGGCATTTCAAACCCCGTCACTCGTGTACCAATTTCTTCAATGCAATTTTTCCAGTACAACTATAATTTATGTATCTGGGACGGTGACAAAGGTGCTCGATCATCCACATTCGTAATAACAGATTGCATCCTTCGAAAAACCTGACTTCGGCCTTACAGGATGTGAGGGATCGAAATATGTCTGACACAATCATAGGTGCGAGGGTACTCTTGGCCTAAGTAGTCAAAATGTGGACAATTCCAACTATAGGCAAATCAATATGCCCATCTTCTCTTGGAAACACCAGAAGGCCTAAAAATGCCACCATGAAAGCAAAGCATCTATGCGTCTCCCATTTCGCCCGGTTTCCTTTACTGCAGAGTCCATTTTCTGGGTCCTCAAATCCTCTTAAGTACCCGTACTGCTAGTATATGAAGTGAAAAGTGCAAACTCCTACTGCTAGACCTTCTGCCTTTATTTGCCTTCTTATTTTTAGTAGGTCTAAAAACTTGTGTGGAGTAACGGTCCTCGGAGACACCAGGCACTTGTGTCTTAATCCTTCTGTACTCCCAGCATGACCCGCCATTTCTTCTAGAGTAGGTGTAAGCTCAAAATCTGAGAAGTGTAGAACGTTGTGAGCGGGGTCCAAGAATGATACTGGTGCCCCTATCAAATCAATTCTAGGTTGAACCTTTAATAGTCAGTGCATGCCCCCATGTATTGATTAACCCTGTCTCGTCCCTGTTTTTCCAAATCCTCCCACCATATGTGGAGTGCTAGCGGAATATGGTCCTTGACCTTTACCGGTAAGTTCTAAACAGTGCTCATTCTGCACATTTTAAAGAAAATCAGGGTGACCAGGTTAAAACGTGTGAATTTTATTTAAAATCTTTTTTTCTCCTTTTTTTCACTTTTTTAATTTATTTTTTTTAATTTTGAAAACAAATCATGACTACTTTTGCAAGTACGACCCTTCAGCACTTCGGAGTTGGACAAAAACGGTATCACCCAACTTTATTTACGGCAAAATGATAACATTTTTTTTTATATATATTTTTGCAAAACGGGGCTGAACCTGATGAAGATTGCCTACGTATCTCACATCCCGTGAGAATCAAACCCGCGTAGTTCGGTAAGGAAAGGTAATTAAAAAAAATGATTTTTCTTCTTTTTTTTTCCAAACTTCGGCAGAGTTTCGGGATTTTTCAAAACCGGGTGAATTCCCTCTCACCTACCTCACTCTTGGTTTTTCTTGATTATTATTTGTTACTCTAAAAGCCAGTCAACATGCGACCAAAACAAACAAATGCACAAGTAGCACGTAAAATGCATCAGGATGGTCTTTTAATTTTGGGTACACCTGTCCTAGACGGACCCAACCCTTGTGTTGAGTCCGCAAAGTCAAATGCACGTGATGCAAACAAACGTTCCTATTAGGGATCTGGCATGAGGCTATGTTATTCTAGGTTTGAATCTTGGGGTGTGTTGTTCTAGACCTGACTTACCCGAGCGAACGACTCGAGCCGCGGGG
>MCJB01035593.1:130644-155244 GCA_002018475.1 Nicotiana obtusifolia | reverse complement strand
GGGGGGGGGGGGGGGGGCGAGACCGGGTTTGGACATATATAGGGGATGATGAGTGATGAGTTCCGCACCGTTGGATCGAGGGGCGATCAACGGTCGCGATTGAGCGTGACCAAAACGGTGTCGTTTTGGTCACTAATGGGGCGGACCAGGTATAGGGAATGGGCTGGACGGGTCGCGAAAAGTTTCTGGGCTTAAGCCGTCTCAGCGATTTGGGCCTCTCTAAACAAAAATGCTCTTAGCCCAGTTTAACAAAACCAACCTCTTTATTTCTTCCTTTAGCTTTTTGCAGGAATGGCCACATTGTTTCTAATTGTATTTATTTTACATCAAAGACCTAATTGGTATTTAAACTAATTAATTAAACTAATTTTTTAAAGCTAATGTATATTTTTTGTGATTTTCATTTATCAATTAAACCCTTTGCATGTGATTAAATCCTAAAAGTATAAATAAAATTTAAAGTGCTATGCAATGAAGAGTTTGACATTTTTTGTGGTATTTTCCATGATTTTGAAAAACTAAACATGCACAAAAATGCAACTAAATGCAGACAACGAAATTTCTAAAATTCTACAAAAATCAAAATCAATAAGAAAAGTTATTTTTTGTAGATTTTGTAGGAATATTTTAGCAGGATAAATATTATGTGCTCGCAGTAAGAAATAAAATACATCATCTGTTTGAAATATACATGAACAAATTAAAATTCAAAAGCTACCAAGATCAAGAGGTAGCTATGACCGAAACGCGGGTACATCTTCAAATCCAGCTCCACCCCATACGCAGCAACATCAGCAGCCAACATCTGCACGCAAGGTGCAGAAGTGTAGTATGAGTACAACCGACCCCATGTACTTAATAAGTGACAAACCTAACCTTAGGTTGAAAGTAGTGATGAGCTAGAACAAGGGTCGGGGTCCAACGCCAATAGCCAACAACAGTTCATAACAACATAATAAAAATGATACAAGAAATAATTCAGAGGTAAGATGCTCAACTCGTTCACAATTACAGGAAAAATAGGCATGTTTTTCAAAGATGTCGATAAAATTCAGTTCTTTTCACCAAATCACCAGAGATATGAGAAATATTTGAAAACTGTAATTTTTCCCCAAAAATCTTTCAACAATAATTAAGATGTTTTATTTTTAGATAGCATGAGGAAAATACATCTCTATACCTACATGTCAATATGCAAGTGAAATCATAAATGTCAAACAAAACCGGGTAGCATGAGGAAATGCATCTCTATGCCTATATCTCAAGTACGCATGTCACATGCAATGCACCTCAGTTATGAACTCATGTACTCACACTCTCAGAATACTCAATCTCACTGCCTTGTATTCTCACTCATCATGCTCAATACTCAGTTTACTCAGTCACTCAGTATTGTACAGGGCAGATCCAGCCTAGGGCAGATCCAGCCCAAACATAAATAAATCCAGGGCAGATCCAGCCTAATGCAAATGAGAATAAAAGAACCAAACCGAGCTCCAAGTTCAAATATGAGAATAAAGTCGCCCAGAATCAAGCTCCAAGTCTCAAAAATGAGAATAAAACAACCAAACCTCGATAATATAGCTTATGCAGCGTCTTTCGCATTTGCTAACCAATTTCCTCTTCTGTGCACTCGCGCGTGCAACCAAAAATCTTGCTTCTGCGGAAGAGCATTGCCAACCAGCCCATCGCACCTGCGAAAAATCTCCGCTTCTGCGCAAACGCAGATGCAACAAACTTCACGCACCTGCACTACCTCTCGCTTCTACGCCCTCATGCGTCGCATCTGCGCCTTCGCAGATGCGAAGAAAACTCCGCATTTGCGGACTCTTTCCCCCAGCACAGTCTTCGCTTCTGCGATGCTATTGCCGCTTTTGCGGCTCTGCACCTGTGCCCATGGCTCCGCAGGTGCAGTCACACCAGATCCAGCAAAGGTCAGCCATCATACATGAATGAAAGATAATCCGAAACACGTCTGTAACTCACCCGGGCCCCTCGGGACCCTGTCCGAATATGCTGACAAGTCCCATAACATAAAATGGACCTACTCGTGACCTCAAATCACACATAACAACATCGAAACGATGAATCGCACCTCAAATCAAACTTAATGAACTTTTGAACTTTCAACTTTCATAACTCAAGCCGAAACATATCAAATCAACTCGGAATGAACTCAAATTTTGCAAATAAGTCCCAAATGACATAAGGAAGCTATTCAAATTCCCGGAACCTCAATCCGAACGCGATATCATTAAAGTCAACTCCGTTCAAACTTATGAACTTTCTAAACCTTCAAATTTTCAACTTTTGCCAATTAGCGCTGAAGCCTTCTAGAGATGTCCAAATGCAAATCCAGGCATACGCCCGAGTCCAAAATCACCATCTGGACCTAACGGAACCATCAAAGCTCCAATCCGAGGTCAAATACTAAAAAGTCAAACTTAGTCAACTCTTCCAACTATAAAGCTTCAATAATGAAATTCACTCCTCCAAATCAATTCTGAATAACCCGAAAACCAAAACCGACGATTAACACAAGTCATAATACATCATATGATGCTTCTTGAGACTTCAAATAACTGAACGGATTGCAAATTCTCAAAACGACCGGTCGGGTCATTTCAAATTTGATTCTTAATAATATACAAACCTTTTTACTTTATTTTCTAACGCTCTTTATATGGAATAAAGTTATGTACCCTAAGATTTTTTTAACTTGAATAATAATTTTACTCATATGATGAATTTAAAAAGTAATTAAATTGTATTCTCTTACTAAATAATTAATTAAAAAATTTTATTTTTTGGTTTTAACATATAAAATAATTTATTCTATGTTGATTCATATCCTAATATTAGTTCATATCTTGTTTTGAATATTTAATCTTAATTGTAATTTTATTCACCGTCAATTTTATATTCAAACAGTAAAAGATTGATATGACATATCACTTTTAGATCTTTATGTTTGTAGAATCATTAGTGGTATTGACTCTTACCAACCATTTTTTTTTCTTTCTCACACATTTATATTCTTAAATATTTTTTAGTTGTTGTTTAATAATTGGGTATTTTTCAATATTACATGAAAAATTGATTAAAAAAAATATTTGAGCAAGAAAATAGTTCAAATATAATATAAAAATATATTATCGTGGGAGTATTTTTTTCTCAATTTCAACTCTTTATGCAGTCCATTTAATATTACTTTTATTTTTTCTTCGTATTGGACATTATGGAGTGGTAAGTATTGCCAATACAGAGGATTCTTAAGAAATTAATTTTATTAAACCTTCCTACATATTTTTAACAAGAATTGAATAGACAAAATTTTATTAATTTTAATATTTTAAATATTAAAAATTAGCATATGAGGTATTGTATTCCAAAAAATAGGTTATTGCAGTTATGTCCTTTCCCTATGAGTTCTTCCGTTTAATATTTTAGGGCTATGATATATTAATATTGTATTTATGCTTTTATAATAATATAAGCTCTCATTTTTCTAAATGAATTTGGACAATATAATACATTATCAAATTAAATTAGTAATAGGATATTATAATACATTTTCAAATTAAATTAGTAATAGGAATTTTTAATAAGTATATCCTAAAAGTAATAGGATTACATGACTAAAGATATTTAATTGTTCAATTTTATATGAATTAGGCAGCCCGAAAGTAATTATACTAATAGGTTCCTAAAGGTAATCATTTAAGATTCCAAACGTGTAGTATTATGTCCTAAAACTAATGGGGTTATAAGGTTAATATCTAGAATTTTGGTTATGTCCCTTTATTATGAGTTATTATGCTTAATATTATAAGGTTATTTTTGTAAACCAACATTGTATTCATTGCTTTTGTAATAACTAGTCTTTACGTACGTACTTTGCACGTATATCTCTCGCTATAGTTAAGATAAGTTGAAAAGAAAATTCTTCATATAACTTCATATAAAGACATTTTTCGCCTTATTATGTCAAGAAGGTGTCACTTTACCTATCTGATTATTAAGTCATTATCTTATTATGGTGAAGGACTGTTGGTTGCTAAGTATTTAAGAAAATTATAGTTGCTAGTATCATCATTAGAAAAGTCAAAATTAAGATACATTTTTGCTTTCATCAAAGAACTTAACGATCAATATCTCATTTAATTGATCGACATATTGTAATGACCCGATCGGTTATTTTGAGCATTTGCATTCCGTCTAGCTATTTAAAGTCTTGAGTAGGTGCGAGAGTTGCGGGTGCGAGGAATGAGGCGCAGAAGCGGAACTGGAGGACTGACATTGTGGTCACAGAAGTGAGAAAATTGGCGCACCTACGACAGCGCAGGTGCGATGAGTTGGAGCGCAGACGCGAAGACCTTCGCAGAAGCTGAATTTGTTTACCGCAGGTGCGAGGGGTTACTGGGCCAAGCTGTTTTCGCAGGAGCTAAGGATTATGCCACAGAAACGACCTATTGTCCGCAAATGTGAATAGTGCTGGGCAGAATGCTTTAAGTTCGAGGGTTCGCTATTTTTACCCATTTTTGGATTTTTGTAGCTTGGTTTGGGCGACATAGGAGAAGAATTTCACCACACGAATTGGGGAAAGCATTCTTAACTCGAATTCTGATTATATTTCATGAATCTATACTCGTTTTTGGCATTCGGTTGATGATTTCAAAAGAGGAATAGAGGGGGTTTAAAGTTTCATAGAGTGACTTTTTGAGTATTGAACATCGATTCGGGTTCAGATTTGAGTGAAACTAGTATGGTTGGACTCGTAATTGAATGGGTTATCAGATTTTGTGAGTTTCATTGGGTTCTGAGGGGCGGGCTCGGGTTTGACTTTTGGTTGACTTTGGGCTTCTGATTAAAGATTCGACCTTTATCATTTGAAATTGTTTCCTTAGGCATTATTTGATGTATTTGAGTTGCTTTTGGCTAGTTTCAAGCTGTTCGGAGGTTGGTACGCGCGGGATGGCATTTTTGGAGTATCGTTTCGCTTGCTCGGTATCGAATTTGGCTTGTTCAAGGTAAGTAACACTTCTAAACTTTATGCTGAGGGTATGAAACCCCGAATTACGAGTTATGTGATTCATGTTGAAGTGAAGCGCATGCTAGGTGACGGACATGTAGGTGTGCACCGTGTGCATTGTGAGTTAGGTGATTCCATGGAACTGTACAGCTATCTTATCTGAACATTTTTACTGTACTCCATGTGTTAGAGCACTTGAGCTGTAATTTATGCTAGAAATCATATTTAGGCTATATGCTGGTACTATTAGGACCCACAGTGATCGTTCTTGCTGTTGAGTTATTTGCTTAATTGTAGTTATGTACTCAGTCGCATTCATCATTACGTATGATATCTCAGTCTCTGTTATCGTATATTGTCACATCTCGTATCATTGATTAAGGCTGCTTAGCATGAGTGTTGTGAGCCCGAGAGGCTAGAGAGATTGATGACTGAGTAAGGCAGAGGCCCTGTTGTGATTGGTATTTGTGGGATCGGGCTGCACACCACTGCATGCTTTATTTATTCATACCAGGATTTGGCTTATTATAGCGCTTGGGCTAGATCGGCCCCTCTGGAGTCTGCACATCCACAGTGGGCGCAGTTGCTATTGAATTTTGGGCAGGATCTACCCTAGATTCATTTGCATTAGGCTGGATCTGCCCTAGATTTATTTATGTTTGGGCTGGATCTGCCCTGTACAGTATTGAGTGACTAGAGTGCTGAGTATTTAGCCTGATGAGTGAGAATACGAGACAGTGAGATTGAGCACTCTGAGAGTGTGAGTACATGAGTTCATAACTGAGGTGCATTGCATATGACATGCGTACTTGATACAAGCATAGAGATGCATTTTCCTCATGCTACCCGATTTTGGTGACATTCATGATTTCACTTGGATATTGACATGTAGGTATAGAGATGTACTTTCCTCATGCTATCTGAATTATTGAAAGATTTTTGGAGAAAATCACAGTTTTTAGATTTACTCATATCTCTGATGATACGGTGAAAGGAACTGAGTTTTACTGACATCTTTGAAAAAAAACATGCATATTTTCCATTAACTATGAACGAGTTAAGCATCGTGCCACTGAATTAGTACCTATACCATTTTTATTATGTTTTTATGAACTGTTACTGACTAGTGGTGCTGGACTCCGACCCTTGTTCCAGCTCGTCACTACTTTTAACCTAAGGTTAGGTTTGTTACTTATTGAGTACATAGGGTCGGTTGTACTCATACTACACTTTTGCACCTTGCGTGCAGATGTTGGATGTTGATGTTCCTGCGTACGGCTGGAGCTGGATATGAAGATGTACATGTATTCTAGTTATAGCTATCACTTGTCCTTGGTAGCATTAGATTTGAATTCTGTTCATTTACATTTCAAACAGATGTTGTAATTATTTCAGTTCAGTCTTATAAAAATCTAAATCTTAGCTCATGATTTTTACTAGCAGTTCCTGGGAAATTCTTTGTATAAAAGCAGTTGTATTGTCATTTTTTCTCTTAATAAGTGTCATTAAATTGGATAGTTGTTAATTGGCTACCTAGCGTGTTGGGTTAGGTGCCATCACGACTAGTTGGATTTTGGGGACAACTTGGTATCAGAGCTCTAGGTTCATAGGTTCTACGAGTCATGAGCAAGAGTCTAGTAGAGTCTTGCGGATCGAGAGGCTACAGGGCATTTAGGATAAACTTCCCATCTTTCTTTCCTTATCGTGCGGCATTGATTCAGCTTGAAGCATAACTCTTTGAATCCCTTCCACGCATTCGTATACGCATTTGAGCGCTCGGTATCAGTTGTACATCGATGCATTGTGATTTCATGGATGAAGTGCGAGATGTGATTTCAGTGTGCTGATGATGTGCCAGTATGGAAGTCTTGAGGCCAGGTTTTGACTGTAGCTTGAGCATAGGGATTCCAGTTGTGTGAGCACGTGCTTTTGGACTTATAAGTTCGGTAGTGTCCCTATTAGTGGAATTTATGGCTTGGTGAGTGGTTGGATGGCTAAATGATGGGTATGATGTGACTGAGGAATGTGTTCAGATGGATTGAACGTGACGAGAAGAGTTTACCCGAGATGTAAAAAGGACTATTGGGTGCTTGATTTCTGTCTTAATGTGTTGTATAGTCTTGAGTCGTGATCGTAATGCAGAATCTTTCTTGTTGTATGGAGAAAAGTAGATTTTCACCTCTTGTTGTGAGTTCAGACTCAGGAAGACTAAGTGATGGCATAGTAGTTGTGGTTGTGAAAGGGTATAGAGAAATGTTAGTTTGAGGCTAAGTAGGTGTGTTATAACATGCAGGGTAATCTACGGATGTATGATCCTTGTGATATTATGTGGATGCTTTCTCTTCTGCCAGTGGGTTATATTTGTGCGATTTGAGTTTGGATCGATTGTAATAGTTGACCTGGCCGTCACAAGAATGAATGCGAGATTAGTAGATGATTTGAGGTATGATGTGGTTTGTGTTACATGAGTTTATAAAGCACTTAGTTGAACCTCACGGCAGTACCATGGTAGTAATAGAGTATGGGCACGTGAGTTATCGCGTGCTTTGATCTATGGCTTTGAGCCAAGTGGGGGAGTCGGCTATCAACGATTTGGTTGCATGGTTATGTATTGTATTGGTTTCGGTCTGAGACATACTTGTGAATCAATTATGACTTGCAGAGGTTGATATCGAGGATGACACGAGTGAGGAGACTTCTGGATATGGGATATATTATGCTTTATGTGTATATGGAAATCACGGGATGATTTGAGGTTGTTATTCGTGACGGATGTAGTGCGCATGGAGTAGGGATTTGCTCAGTTGTGTTAAGACAAGATTACTTCTTTGGGGTGTTATTGTGTTAATTGAGCATAGGTCATCCGGCCCGTTTGGGCAGTGCAATCGAGATTTGAGCAGAGTGGATGACTCTAAAGGGAGGTTCTAAAGAGTTTAAGATTCATATGTGGCATTTGAGGATTTTCGGGTTTATATATGGCTAGAATTTGGGATTTACATTAGAAGGTGTCGAGAGTCGCAATATTTCTATATCATTATGGATTCTACATTTCAGTATCAGGAAGGAGAAGGAAACAACATTAGATTCATAGAAGGTCTCTTTAGAGTGAGTGTCTCGGTTATGGTACTTTTGGGGTGCTTATGAAGGAATACAATGGCGTATGGACCTTAGGGCGATGTGGTTTTATGCTAGGACCTCTTGTGGTGAGTTTTGGGTAAGGATCATGGTGTTCTAGAAAGGAGAAGTGTCAACTTGAAGGCAATTTAGAAGAAAACTCGGAGAAGTAGGATAGCTTGATAGTAGGTTGGATCAGCACAGTAATGGACATGGTCGATTCTTTGGGTACTTATGATGTGGTGAGTCTCTACAGGTGTTTTGTGGTAATGCTCTTGGGTTTTGGCGACTGGGTGGATTGGTTGACTTAGAGAGATCCCGTTCTGATGGTTTGATTACGTGCAATTGGGTTTCAGAGAGTTCTCGATGGTTTCTACCACGAGTTAAGACGGATGTTTCCTACCGGCATGAGGAGCATGTTGAGTAGTGTGATTTTCTACTGGATGGGATCAAATGGAAGGTTTCTGGCTAATCAAATATGTATTCTACTTGTGACTCAGGGTTGATTATGAGCTTTTCGTACTTTTCATATTATGGCATGATAGATATGGTGTGTTGCGTGGGATTGAGATTTGCATGAGCGAGGTCACAGTTCATTTTTGAAGGGAAGGTCATGAATTCTTAGACAACACAGAAAATTTCGGATGCTGGCACTAATTGGTATTACCTGAGTAGAGAGTACATTTAGAAGGCGCACTGTGTTTTGATTTACGGATGCTTTATTGGTATTGCGCTACTCGCCTGGTTGATCCACTGCTGATATTCAGATTTTGCTATGTGGCATGGAAGAATCATAGAAGTATTCCTTGCAGGATAATCGTGTATGAGATATGTGTTAGACCTTCGGGGGGTGGAGTCGAGATCAGATATGGCATTTCGTGTGTTTTAGGGGTTTAGAGACTGGGATTTCTCAGAAGCAAATTGTTTTGTGGTCGTGGACTGTGAAAATATGGCCAAAGCTAGCCAGATGATGGTATGGGTTATGGTTAGGTCATTGTGGACTTTCAGAGGGTTAATTATCTATTTGTGGATGACCAGAGTCGATTTGGTGCCCATTGGTAGGCCCAATGAGGATGTGTATTCTACATCGAGTTGGATTTGTTGACTCAGCATTGTTATTACTGAAAGGTGTGTCATTCGGTTAGAGTTGAGCTTTTTCATGTTATGTGCTATGTGTTACTCTTCCATGCTACGAGGGGTTGTGATTTGTTGGTTATATGCACACATGGTGCAGTTCTGTTTGGGACCTGGTAGCAAAATTTGAGCGAAATGGTTATTGGGGTATTGAATGGTGATTGCACCTTGGTTATGGTCTTTTCGGGTTGTGGTATATGGTGTTATTTGCTTCTTCATGGTTATAGTCATGCACTTGTGCAGTTGGTGTCGAATTACTTATGGTTGTTGATTTTGAACATTGGGGCTCGAGGTATTTTATATGGATCGGTGTTTGGATAGGTCACGTATTGCAGTTGAGTTATGATGAGATATGATCCTTTGTGATAGATTCGTGTGTTATTGGTTCTACTGTGTGTGATGGGTTCTTAACATTACGTTGTAGTAGTACTTGTTGAGCTTTCGAAACGGTTCTCTCATTTGAGGCATTTTTCATTTTTTGAGTGCATTTGAATTTTTGCTTGTTGGTGCACGGGTTGCACAATTTGTGATTCTAGCTACGATTGATGTGGCATGTCAGTAGAGTAGCTTGTATTTGATGAGATGAAGTCTTTGGGCCTGATATGATTGTTATCGAATTTGATTACGGTGTGTTTGGAAGAGTAATATCGGAAGTCAGCTTAGGATTTAGGCTATGATTTTGGTAAGGCGAGAGAGCTCCATGAATTGTTGATCTGATTAGCAGTTACGGGTGTCTGCGTGTTTCTTTCATCATCGGTAGTGTACGAAGGTCTTAGAACGAGGTTTTTGTTTGACATGAGGTTTATTACCAGTATTGGGTTTATATTTAGCAGCTACTATGGTTAGAAGTTATTGCTGTGACCATCTGAGTTATGTGGTATAGTATGTGATTGCATCTTGGGCTTTAGTTATGGCTTGATACAGCTTGTTCAGACCTATACAGTGAGTAGATGCAAGATTCGGGTCTTGTAAGGAATTTCAGATGTTGAAATTGGGATCCAAGGTTTATGGGCTAAGGTTGAATTAAAGATCGTCAGTTATGTTGTGTTGTCAGGCTTATATGGATTGGGTGATGTGGGATCACCCCCGGGTATGTGCATGGTAGGGTCGCACGGCAGTTTGACGGCTTTGGAACGACTCTTGGCACATTCGAGGACGAACACATGTTTAAGTGGGGGAGAATGTAACGCCCCGAATGGTCGTTTTGAGCATTTGCATTCCGTTCAGCTATTTGAAGTCTTGAGCAGCATCGTATGATATATTATAACTTGTGTGAATCCTCGGTTTTGATTTTCAGGTTATTCGGAATTGATTTGGAAGAATGAATTTCATGATTGAAGCTTTAAAATTGGAAGAGTTGACTAAGTTTGACCTTTTAGTATTTAACCTCGGATTGGAGTTTTGATGGTTTCATTAGGTTCGTATGGTGATTTTGGACTCGGGCGTATTCTCGGATTTGCATTTGGATATTTCTAGAAAGTTTCGGTGCTAATTGGCGAAAGTTGGAAATTTGAAGGTTTGGAAAGTTCATAAGTTTGACCGGGAGTTGAGTTTGATGATATCGGGTTCGGGTTGTGGTTGCGAAAATTTGAATAGCTTCATTATATCATTTGGTACTTCTATGCAAAATTTGGATTCTTTCCGGATTGATTTAATATGTTTCGGCGCGGTTTTGGAAGTTGAAAGTTCAGAAGTTCATTGAGTTCGATTTGAGATGCGATTCGTCGTTTCGATGTTGTTATGCATGATTGAGGCCTTAAGTAGGTCCATATTATGTTATGGGACTTGTTGGTATATTCGGGGTCCCGAGTGGCTCGGATGAGTTTCGGATGAGGTTCAGATCATTTTATCGCATGTTGCATTTGCTGAAGGAGGCTGGTTCTGGGTAAAGTCTAGTGTGGTCGCACATGCAGACCACTAGGCGCAGGAGCTAGAGTCGTGAGTGTGAGGAATGAGGCATAGAAGTGGAACTGGAGGACTGGCATTATGGTCGCAGAAGCGAGAAAATTGGCACACCTGCGACAGTGCAGGTGCGATGAGTTGGAGCGCAGATGCATAAAGACCTTCGCAGAAGCGGAATTTGTTTACCGCAGGTGCGAGGGGGTACTGGGCCAAGCTGTTTTCGCAGGAGCGAAGGATTATGCCGCAGAAGCGAACGTCACAGAAGCGACCTACTGTCCCCAAATGCGAACAGTGCTGGGCAGAATGCTTTAAGTTCGAGGGTTTGATATTTTTACCCATTTTTGGAGCTCAGTTTGGGCGGCTTGGGAGAGGAATTTCACCACACGAATTGGGGTAAGCATTCTTAACTCGGTTTTGATTGTATTTCACGAATCTATACTCGTTTTTTCCATTTGGTTGATGATTTCAAAAGAGGAATTGGGTTTTTTTTTGTCTAAAGTTTCATAAAGTGAATTTTTAGTTTTGAATATTGATTCAGAATCGGATTTGAGTGAAACTTGTATGGTTGGACTCATAATTGAATGGGTTGTCAAATTTTGTGAGTTTCATCAGGTTCCGAGGCACCAGCCTGGGTTTGACTTTTGGTTGACTTAGGGCTTTTGATTAAAGATTCGACCTTTATCATTTGATATTGTTTCCTTAGGTATTATTTGAAGTATTTGAGTTGCGTTTGGCTAGTTAGGATGGGATTTTTGGAGTATCGTTTAGCTTGCTCGGTATCAGATTTGTCTTATTCAAGGTAAGTAACACTTCTAAACTTGGTGTGAGGGTATGAAACCCTGAATTACGTGTTGTGTGATTCATGTTGAGGTGACACGCATGCTAGGTGACGGGCATGTGGGTGTGCACCGTGTGAATTGTGACTTAGTTGATTTCATGAAACTGTATAACTATCTTATCTGAACATTTTTATTGTACTCCATGTTTTAGAGCACTTTGGCTGTAATTTTTGCTAGAAATCACGTTTAGGCTATATGCTGGTATTATTAGGACCCATAGTGATCGTTCTTTGCTGTTGAGTTATTTGCTTAATTATAGTTATGTACTTAGTCGCATTCATCATTACGTATCATATCTTAGTCTATGTTATCGTATATTGTCACATCTCGTATCATTGATTAAGGCTGCTTAGCGTGAGTGTTGTGAGCCCGAGAGGCTAGAGAGATTGATGACTGAGTGAGGCAGAGGGTCTGTTGTGATTGGTATTTGTAGGATCGGGCTGCACGCCACTGCATGCTTTATTTATTCATACCAGGATTTGACTTATTATAGCGCTTGGGCTAGATCGGCCCCTCTGGAGTCTGCACATCCACAGTGGGCGCAGTTGCTATCGATTTTTGGGCTGGATCTGCCATGTATTTATTTATGTTTGGGCTGGATCTGTCCTGTACAGTACTGAGTGACTGAGAGTGTTGAGTATTTAGCATGATGAGTGAGAATACAAGGCAGTGAGATTGAGCACTCTGAAAGTGTGAGCACATGAGTTCATAACTGAGATGCATTGCATGTGACATGCATACTTAATACAAGCATAGAGATGCACTTCCTCATGCTACCCGATTTTGGTGACATTCATGATTTTTCTTGCATATTGACATGTAAGTATAGAAAAGTACTTTCCTCAGCTATCTGCAAAATGAAACATCTTAATTATTGTTGAAAGATTTTTTAGGAAAATTACAGTTTCCAGATTTACTTATATCTCTGGTGATTTGGTGAAAAGAACTGAGTTTTATTGACATCTTTGAAAAAAAAATGCCTATTTTCCCGTAACTGTGAATGAGTTGAGCATCGTGCCTCTGAATTATTTCTTGTATCATTTTTATTATGTTGTTATGAACTGTTGTTGGCTATTGGTGTTGGACTCCGACCCTTGTTCCAACTCGTCACTACTTTCAACCTAAAGTCAGGTTTGTTACTTATTGAGTACATGGGGTCGGTTGTACTCATACTACAGTTCTGCACATTGCGTGCAGATGTTGGATGTTGATGTTGCTGTGTACGGCTGGAGCTGGATATGAAGATGTACCTGCGTTCCAGTTATGGCTATTACTTGTCCTTGGTAGCATTAGATTTGAATTCTGTTCATTTACATTTCAAACAGATGTTGTAATTATTTTAGTTCAGTCTTGTAAAAATCTAAATCTTAGAAGCTCATGATTTGTACCACCAGTCCTTGGGAAATTCTTTGTATAAAAGCAGTTGTATTATCATTTCTTCTCTTAATAAGTCTCATTAAATTGGATAGTTGTTAATTGGCTACCTAGCGGGTTGGGTTAGGTGATATCACGACTAGTTGGATTTTGGGTCGTGACACATATTGTGCTAGCTAAGATTACTTTTTTCATTATATTTTTTGCACAAATTTTTATTTGATGATAGAAATATTTTATTTATTAAGTAAAGCGTTTTTACCCATATAATTTATTCTTAAATATGTGTTTATTTTTTTCATATAATTTATTCTTAAATACTACAAGTAGTAAACAAAAAATTCGTATATCGTTCATTGATTTATAGTTTATAATCTGTGCACGCAAAAAATTGGACACCACACAAATCACCCCTCGTCGAGACAGATACAAATTGCTTTTTGCCAATCTCAACAATGAACTCGATTATGAAATTATCGTAAACAAAATCCTAAACCAAACTTAAATACAAAATTACCTTATCAAGTTATGTCTACTCTTTCATACCTCTTATGTATAGAGAGTTAAACTTAGAAAGTTGTCATGATTGAAAATCTAAACAAATCCATGCACGAATTGAACCTTCTTTCCCTACTTAGAAATTGTTAGACATCAATGCTTCTTCATTGCAGAAGCAACTTTCTGGAGGCTTTCTTGTACTTTTTGCAGTTCAGCAATAGTTGTTGAACGTTAATTATATTTTTCAAAGCTTGAATGCTACTATGGGCGACTACTCCTTCCCGTATTTATACATAAAAAATTAATTTTGATAGAATTCACGTGATGGAAGAAATAATTAATTTAGCTGCCAAAATAGTGATATTCCAATAAAAAGGTACTACTCGTTAAAATAAATTGTGACCTTCATATAAAGGCAATAAGTGGTTCACAGTGTTGTAGTTCAAGTGAAATTGCTTTGAAACTTCAACTCTATATTGGACACAAATTTTAGACTATTTAGAGTTTGTGTTCAAATTATATCTGGCTACAATATGGCTTCCGTTTCCAACTAATTAAGCTTCCCGTTCTCCTAATTCTCATAAAATTTTATCTCTTTCTTCGATTATACTTTACTAAAATACAATCTTCAACGTAAAATTTGGTCTTATTTACAAAAATCTTGGACTTTAATTGCAAGCCTTTTACATTTTTATACATTAATATTGTAGAGATATATAATTAATTAAGGGTATATAAATCGATCAATATTTCAATGATATTTTAGTTGTTCAACATTTAGAATAAAACATTCGTGCTTTTGTAATAATATAAATTGATATAGATATAAATATGAATTTTAGTCTTAACCAAGGAAAGTAAAACCATGGGAACACTAGGACACTTATCCAATTAAACCTTTTTGGAACCAGTAGTACGTCAAAGTTGTAAAGAAAATAAATACTCGTAAATAAAAGGAAAATGATGAGAGATCAAGTGCCCCCGGTGTTAATTTAGAAATATTTACTTAAGTACAACGAATAGCAGGGGAGTGTGCAAACTAGCTCACCAAGTCACTAAAATACCAAAACTATTCTAAATCGGAGTAGATTTCAAAATTCTAACTTTTAGCTCATTCAAACTTTAATATTTCCTTTTTCTATTGCAATTGTATCACATACGAAATGTAGCTTAATTTAATATTTGAAAGGTAGATGTTAATAAACATTTCACTTAATATGTTCGCGCATTTATAGTAGTATAGACTTAACTGATTGTTAATTCAATAATTCTCAAGTTATTTATTACATTTATTTTCACATTCCTTCAAGTTATATTTGAAACTATTCTATCTGTCTCAACTGCATGTGATATTAGAAGTCAAGAGACATCTGGTCCCATTGGTTGCTGCTTTTATCCAAGGAAAGCAAATGGACTGCACTGCACTATACACAAAAATCCTGAACAAAAGATGAAAGTAGAAATTTTGCACCAAACTTCCCACTACAACAGTAACTCTAAGCAATTAACAGAATAACAAAGAACAGATATGCCGTAGAAAAATGGACCAATAATACTCAAAAGAGATGCTAGATTTGCGCGACTCTTTGCGATTCTTTAAATCACTCTACACCTCGAGTAGCAGTACCAAAGAGGCTCCAATCATGAACTTTGAAACTAGAGACTGCAAGTTTAAAAACCTCAGCCATCGGCATAATTCCGGATTGTGCAGCAGGTACAGCTATGCCAGCTCCGACTGTGCTAGCACTCTCACTCAAGGGGCTACAATCACAAAGGTAAACGATGAAAACGTTAAACAAAAAGCCTAATTGACTTCATAGCTTAAATAACCAGGTGTAAACCGAGTTAGCTCCCAACTTACTTTATTAATAAAGGCTCATATGCAGTCACGAGAATATCTGTCCCAACTTCCTTAAGGCGAAGGTTTGCCAAGTACACCTGAATGGGATGCGATCAGATCTCATATTGCAGTTAAAACTGCAACGGGGTAAGGGTAGGGGGTGGAAAAGGGAATTTACAAATTTACCTTAACCAAGTTCTGTGCCTCCCTACCTTGTCTTCCCTTAGAAACGGCCTATGAATTGAATAAGGTTGATCTCAATTAGATTGACAACATGAAATGATAAATTTGATCAACTGACGAAAGCAATTTATGAAATTTTACAACAAGCTGGCTAGCATTGTCCACGACTCTCATCCTAGTTGAAAATATGTGTTCTGGTAGATCTAACAATCTTTACATCTACTTTCATTTCTCCAGAAAAATTATTTCATGCAACAGTAAATGAAGAAGAGAAATACTTTAGCTTTACTAAAATACTACCTCTTAAAAGTAAAAGAAAAGGGAACTATTCTGGAAACTAAATCCTCTTCTGGAAATATATGCATTTTACATTTTCATCATAAACATGACATGGGAGCACCATCCCTAAGTTCTTTCGCCAATAAATCAATTTCAAGTGTATTTGCTGAGGCACTTAATGCATGTAGTACATGTAAAAAAACGATTCGGTGAGCTGATAAAGGGACCGGGCTCCTCTACAAATTGTATCCAAAGCAAATACAAGTCATCAAGGCCTTACTAAAAAGAAATACAAGTCATCAAGGCCATGAGTTATAGTTTTCAGAAAATTATAGGGATAAAACATAATCACCCCCCTGAGGTTGTCCGACTTTACCAAATGCACTCTTATACTTTGGGGGGGGGGTCCTATGATCCCCGTCTTTGTTTAAACTGTAATAAATATCACCTTTTGAGCTGATGTGGCACCTTTAAAATTTTGCACGCAATTATAGCGCGTGAGAACGGAAAAACTGCCCCATATCTGATTTTTTTATTTTTTTTTACATTTTTATTTTGCTTTGGCTTTTTCTTATTCTTTTTCTTTCTTCTTTCTCTTCTTCAATTAAACCTCCACTACGCAATAATACATCAAGAGGCCAGACCTTCATTCTCCAAATTCCTGACACAGTTAAGCTGGAGCATCGATTATTTTGTTTGCTTTATCTCCTTTTTTCAATAAAAGCTAAAATAAATCTTTCAGGCAGAAGAATTTAAAGGAGAATATTTAGTTGTTCTAATCGAAAGGTTGCATTCAATTTGTGGAGCTTCAGATTTGGTGTTGATGGGTGTTTTATTGTGATTCCAAGGTTGTTTTTGACTGGGAATTTCTAACTTGAGGGTTTTGAGAGAGATTGGGAGGAGAAAAAGAAAGAGATCGCCGGAAAAATATTTATGGCCGAAGCTCTATTAGTTTCCGGTAATTAATGGTTCTTTCTTAATTGATTTTATGGTATTTTATAAGGGGTTTAGAAAGATAAAGCAGAGAAATGGGTTAGGAAAAGGAGGGGATCGCGGAGTGAAGCTTTTCTGGTCAAATCTGTTGATTTCTGGTAGTTTTTTCTACGTGCTTCATTGATCGTCTCTCTTTGACGATGGCGGTTTTCATGAAAGATGGTTGTTTTCCAATGGCTGATTTCCATGATTTTCTTTCTTGGAGGTGGTTGGATTTTCTTTCCTTCTGTGAGATTTTTGGTTTAGTCATCGGATTCTTCAAGTTTACAGGCGAGAAAGGATATTAGTTAGGGAAGAAGAAAAGTAAAAAAAAAATCTCTTGATAAAAGAAATGCTGTAAAATTTGATAGAATAAAGACAAAATTACGTGGCAAAAAGTGATTGGTGCGTGCATTATTACAGTTTAAACAAAGACAGGGGGTCATAGGACCCCCGCAAAATATAAGGGTGTATCTGGTAAAGTCGGACAACCTCAGGGGGGTGATCATGTATTATCCCAAAATTATACACATGATTTACCAACTTTGTGAAGATAACTACAAATTCTGAATACCGTCCCTGTACAGGAGCATAAACGACACAATTTACTGTAAAGAGAATGAAGGTTATTATGGTTTCTAGAAGGCTAAATCGTCATTAAATAAACGATGCTTCAGTCACATGGTATATGAACTCATGGGAACTTACTTAATTGCAATGAGAGATTAGAACAGCTTTTGTTGTTATTTTGAAAAACCATGTCATACACATGAAGATCCATAAAATAAGATACCAACTGAAGTTGAGATCATCAGTAAATGCTCAGTAATTCTAAAATAACACTAACATACCATTTGACCAACAGCAGTGGTGATGACGGCAGGTGTGTTTCTATAGCACAATCCAGGAGCCTCAAATACTGCGGACTGCTCGATGATCTGTAGATACAAACAAAGAATCAACAAGATAATTGTAACCGAACAGCTTATAAATGATTTGGCTTAACCAATTATTGAAGTGCAAGCTTTTAAGAAAATGCACACTTCAATTTCGCAATTTTTACGTAAAAAATTTCCCGTTTATATGATTGTAGTAGAAGACCAATTATTTGGCAAGGTACTATCGGATCTTGAAGAAAAACTCCCCAGAGAGTTATCAGTAAAATCATAATTATGTTAACTCAAAAAAGGAGATAATACCAGAATAATAGACATTAAACAACTCGAAATCAGAAAATTCTTTTGAAAGAAATGGAAACTAAACAGCAATATATGGAGGAACTCTACTGATTTAGTGCAGCTTTTGGATGGTTAGTTCAGTTTGGATCAATAAGTAAATCTCGGTGAAAGATGCATTCTTTATTAGGGATGTATGAAAGTGAGAAAGATGCAAGAGGTCTACAGACCAGCCTGCAGAGGTTCAAAGTATTCTTTTGATATAAGTTCAGACCGTGAAAAACATAGAGCACTTTAGGAGGAAGCAGGGCCCAATAAAAATATTGGTCCTTTCTTATCTCCACTTCCAAGATGTTCTTTCTCTATTTCCCTCGGAAGTAGTAGCCTTTTCTTAAGAGGCTTTCTTCCTGCTTTTGCTAGGACCAGTTAATGGAAAAGGAAAATAAATTTCATTTCACTCTCCCTCTGTGCATCAGTGTGTTCGATGATTACCAAATGCCTGAGTAGTTTATGAAAATTCACACATAAAACTAGAGAAACACAAAGTAAAGACAAGTGTCACAATACGATAGTTCTTTTCTTTTTTGATAAGGTCACAATATGATAGTTGTCGTACCAAACAACTAATCCAACTTAATGTCCACCTAACTCGATGAGTTTTGCAGTCCCTCCTACTTCAATTTTAAACTATTGGTTGAATCAATCAAACAACCATGCCTCAATCCAAATTATATTGGGTCGACTATTTGAATTCTTTGTGTTCCATTATATATGCTGATTTTAAATTATTTGAGCAATAACAACAAAAACAAGAACAACAATCCAAACGAGCAAATTAAAGAATGATAGTCATCAGAGTGTCGTCATGTCCCTACAATTAGTTCATATAAGCATAACTGATATTTACCACCTCGAAAAGCAGATAAAATTGGAATAAAGCAGAAATGAAGAGAAGAGAAAAAGTTGTCCGGAAAGAAAGAGCTTACCGTAGTTCCCTCTGCATCTTGTTCATTTGCAAGATCTTGAAGAAACCAGGTGGCACTTCCACTGTCTGCTACATCCACCTTCAGATCCAGAAGCTCAATTATCAAACTCTCATCGCGCGCAGGGTCCACAAACACCTCCTGCAATTCAAATAAGCAAAGTAAAACAAATTTGAACATAAGATAAGAAGAAAACACAATGAAACACTATGAAAAAAATCTAGTATTTCTTCCAAGCTTAACCTTTTAAAATCACATTGCAAGTATGCCTTTTCTTAATTCAATCAAAAGTAAACAAGAACAAAGACAACTAACCTCATATAATTTAACATTAGAAGAACAAACGAAAAAACACAATGAAAAATTAAAACAAATCCAGAAATTTCATCCAAGATTAAATTTTTACAATAAAATTGCAAATGGGGGTGTCTCTAATTCGACCAGATTAACCTTCTATAAATAACACTGCAATTTTTTATTTTTTTAATTTAATCAAAAGTGAACAAGAACAAAGGCCAATCTCATAAAATTTAAACAAACACAGAAAACACATTAAACAAACTACTAGAAACAAAGGAATAAACACACCAAAAAAAAACAGAATCAGAAATTTCATCCAAGATTAAACTTTCACTCATAAAATTGCAAATAGGCTGTCTCTAATCTGACCAAAAGTGAAGAAGAAAGAAGGGAACAAACCTGATGATCAGGAACTTGACGCACATTACTGACATCCTGCAAAATCAGTGAAATTCAACAACATCCTCAATACTTTCACTTCATGCAGACAATCAGATAAAATATCTAAAAACTTGCTTTTAAATCGCCTATATGAATCCTCTATGTCCATTCAGTTTTACTCAGACTCATTTCATTTAAGTAGGAGGCTATTTTTTACACCGCCATAACCTATCACACCGCC
This sequence comes from Nicotiana obtusifolia, assembly GCA_002018475.1. Lineage (NCBI taxonomy): Eukaryota > Viridiplantae > Streptophyta > Magnoliopsida > Solanales > Solanaceae > Nicotiana > Nicotiana obtusifolia. The sequence goes on along the minus strand of MCJB01035593.1, from coordinate 134,997 downwards.
TTCCTTTATTCGGGTTTGCCCAATGCTTAGGAGGAGTTCAAATCAGATAGAATGCAGAAATAAAGGCAATTGGCAAAAAGTAGTTTTAGAAAATCATAGTAATATGTAGAAACAAGTGGAGAAGTAGAAAATTGGAAAAGGAAAAACCTGGAAACGGAGAGGGAAAGTGCTAGAAATTGCGCCGCCAAAGAGAGCACGGTCAGTACAAGAGTCTTCAGGCATGTTCAATAATCCTAAGATCGACGTATCACACTATGTGCAACGAGTACAATGTTGTCAGTAGAAAGAACTAGAAAAATATGGGAAGACTTCAGAAAAAATATACTATTAGTATTATGATTTATGAATTCAACGGCAGTGCTTGCTTTGAACGCCAAGTTGATGAAAGTGACAAAACAATATTATCAGAGCCAGGTTTCGATCCTGGGACCTGTGGGTTATGGGCCCACCACGCTTCCGCTGCGCCACTCTGATCATTTGTTAGTTCGTGTGGTGTTTTGCTTAATGAATAAGTGCCGTCCTTGCTATTTATGTGAATGTTTCGAACAATAGGTATGATTTTGATTTTCATTATATCCTTTTTTTCTTTCCTAATGTAATCGAATTTTGTTATGAGACGAAAAGTAATTCCAGCTGGGTAGATTTTCTTTGAAGGAATGATGCTAAAATCATATTTCAGAGACGAATGAAGTTTGAAAAACTTCAATGCAGTAAAAGGTGAAGATAGAAATAGCATTTTCAGTGCAGCTGTTAATTATAAGATCATATTTAGAATCTTAGTAATTTAAAAGATATTATAATTAAAATTGTACAAGGAAAACATTAGAGCGAAACATCAAATTGTATTCATAATGTGGAAACTCTAGGGCTCGTTTGGTACGAGGGAAAAGGAATAATTAATCGCGAAATTAAATTTCAGACGAGTTTATTCATGTTTGGTTGGGATAAAATCATGGTATAACTAATTTCGAGATTGTAGTATTTTTTATCCCTATGGAAGGATGGAGGAATAGCTAATTCCAGTATAATTAATTCCGAAATAATTAATTATGAAATAACTTGTTTCCTGACCAAACCCTAAGAGTAAAGAATTCTCATCAAACAGACAAGATACTGAACTTTAACTACAAAATTAAAAAAAAGAAAAAGAAAAAACATATATTCGAAAATTTAATTTATACCATTCTAATGTGCAACTTTTTCAAGTAAAGAAGTGCCATTCTATTTAAAACTATTGAGAGTAATTTTTGACATTTCAAAAGTTCTAATGACAATTACTATATTTTTACTGTTCAGGATTTTAAAGTTCATGAAGGGAGCAATGATTTTACAATAAATACACTCCCTGTTTTAATTCTCTTTTTCAGTGCATAATATATTATTTGAGACGAATCCATATATAATAAAGAAAATAGTGCAGCCCATTATCTGAAGATACCTCTTCTTCTATTTCAAGTTTTCCTCCTAAAATCTTAAACCCAATTGGGTGAGATTTCTTTTACGTATCACTAAATCTTCCTCTTTATTCTTCTTTCAAAACCCTACTCCTCCATTTTCCTGCTTCCCCTTCTTTTAAATATCTTCGATAAAACATTAGCTCTGAATCTAATAGTCTGTTTTCTTGATTTTTCCCACTTTTACATTGATTTTGTTCGTTTAGTGTCTCTAACTTTATTGATCTTTCGTTAGAAGTGATTTCTTACTCCTGGAGTTGTATAAAAATCACAACTTTTTGGTTGAAATAATCAGTTCTAAATCCAGCTATTTTCTTGATTTTCCCGCTTCATCGATTAGTTTATTCATTTAAAGTCTCAATCTTTATTGATCTTTATTTTAAAAAGCATTTTTATTCTTCTTGACAGTACTATTGTTCAGGAAATAGGAAATTGTTACCATTTTAATTCAGATTATTTTCTGGGGGTTAAGTTTTGTTATATTATTTTCTGGGGGTTAGATACACATTGATATATATAGGATGAGTAGTAATCAGAAGAAGAGAAATTTTCAGATAGAGGCATTCAAGCACAAAGTAGTGGTTGATCCCAAATATGCAGACAAGACTTGGAAAATACTGGAGCATGCCATTCATGAAATTTACAATCACAATGCTAGTGGACTCAGCTTTGAAGAACTTTACAGGTCCAAATAATTTCTTTTATATATATATATATATATTAACTTATTTTTCTTTTTTATGTCATGTGGTATGATGATGACATGAGTTGAGCTTACTTAAATGGAAAAACATGGTCAGTGAGGATTCATACAACTAACCCCACCTTGTTTCGGACTGAGGCATAGTCATGTTTATCTAACAATGAATAGATCACAAGCTCTGATAAAGTAGGTGGTTGCTTAATTTGACTGCTAGAATATAAATATTACTTTTAACTTTGATAGGTCCTCTAATTGTGGATAAGTTGGGGATGCCCACAAAGGCAAGCACTATATCGGGACCTCAGGTTAGTGTCATTCCTATTGGAATGAATTAGTTGTGAATGGAGTGGAAAGGTTAGAGAGAATTAATGCCACCTCCAACTAGTTTGGCGTTGATGCGTAGTTGACTGATCGGGGTGAATTATTATTCACGGGTTAGTTAAACCAAGAAGGACTAGTACCTAGTCTGCATATTCAGTTTCCTTCCCTTGTTAGTTGCTTAAGTTTATTCAAGACCAATAATGTGGAGATAATGTATAGTTTCATTTAATTTAGTTTGTTGCAGACATAGGGCAATAAACTATATTAATTGCTTACCCTCAACAAGCTAAATTATTAGGTAATGACGAAACTATGAACAGGGAAATGCTTGCTTGTCTTCTTAATTGGAATCTAGATATTTTTTGCCTATTTCTAATTTTGTTTGAGCTCTTTTGCTTGTCCCTAATAGAAAGGTTATTTATCTTGTCTATATTTAAGATAACGTGGATCACATGAAATCTAGGATTTGTTAACCTTTCTATCTACTCTTCACGCTGTCATAATTGCGGTATGATTTACGGAACCTTGATGAAGTAATAAGTAGTGCATTACACTGCATGTGTCTAATAGCTGCTCTTGCATACAAGTCCATTACACTACAGTGTATGTGCACATGTCATGTCGTAAAATATGTCACCTTTGAACATGTTGTCGGGGCGTAGGTAGTTACTATGCTCATAGTACTTAAAGAGTCTTAGGAATCAACATTAGTAAATGGAATCTTTTCCTCTTTACCATTCTTGTAGCATGTCTAAAGGTTCAGTAAGTTGTGTTATTTCGTATCGCTCATCTTTCTTTTATTTGATCACATGGACCATTTGAAAGAGGTGTTTTTGAGCGGATATAGAATATCAGTTACTAGTTAGTTGGATGTTGAAATTCTGTATTAATTTGGGTTGATATGTCATTGTTTAAGAAGTCTGTTTTCTTTTTAAGGAATGACTACAGATCTCACAACACAATTTGATGACACATCTTTTGTTCTTAATATTTTGCCCAATGTAGATCTTCATTACGCCACTAAGATCTGCAGGTCATGTTGGAGATGTATCCAAAGAATTTCTATCTGTGATAACCGTTATTTAAAGAATTTCTATGCAATAAATTCTGTGTCTTTAATATCCAAATATGTTAAGACTTAATATTTATAAAGATGGATATATACTACTTTGCCTTATCAATATAAAAAAAAGATGGATATATGCTACACTGTTTAATCCTATTAAGTGATTCTAAAACTGTACCCAATCTTTGATATTCAACCAAATCAAATTTTCTCATTTGTCTTTTTCATTCAAAAGATAATTTGAGCATATAGAAGCTTAAGTAATTGAATCTTTTGAGTTGTGTCAGATCTAACATATGAAAATTGATTAGAAAGATATTTGTTAACTTTCATAATAAGCTTGTATAATTCAATGTTTTCTTTTCGTCCAAGATGCACATGTTGTCAAACGACCTACTTCCCTTACTGATTTTGATAATAAAAAGGAGTTGTTGAAAGCTTTCTTCTCTAATCGAGTCCAAGTTGTTCCAACACTACTTTGCTAGTACTTTATTTGCCTTTTAAAGTAATCTAAATGATGCGAAGCGAGGGTTATTGCTTTATGGGTGAAGGCATGTGTTTTAGAGAAGTATGTGCTTCAAACAATGACATGCAAAGCACTCTCAATAAGAAGTGCTGGGTTCTTTGAACCTTAACTCTGAGGAGTTGAATTAATATTGGCTTTGTCGTATATTGAATGCTGAAATTAGTTACTCCCTCTGGTTTCATTTTATACGTCTTACTTTGACTTGGCACGAAAATGTAAGCAAAGAAAACTTTTAAATCTTGTGGTTTAGAACTAAAGTTTACATAATATACCAACCCCCCCC
>MCJB01035593.1:75993-101708 GCA_002018475.1 Nicotiana obtusifolia | reverse complement strand
AATCCTCCAATATTTGTAAACCAGCCAAGAGAGCCAGAAGTATCTGAAGTAGATGACGAACGAGAAGGCATGACAGATGAGCCAATCCCAGAAAGAAGATATGAGCCCATGGCGTCCAAGCCAGTTGGAACCGGTTTCCATACTTTTACCTTGGACGACGTCAAGGTTTCAAAATGGCCTCAAAGGATCCAAGACTTCTATACTTGGATGGTGACCAAAAATTTAGCAGAACGAGAAAAGTATGTCATCTTGTCAGAACTCACTTCACGATTCTCAGGAATTCTCAGAGATTGGTGGAACTCACTTGGATTTCAAAACAAAAATACTTTTCTTACTTCCCAAGATTTTGCCTTCAACATCCGGATCCTACATGAAGTTTTCTGCAGAGATACTGGCCAAAGACAGGAGAAAATGCGAAGACAACTCTTCAAGATGAAGTGTGTGTCATTCGATAGAAATGATATTGACAGACATTTTCAAAAAATGGCCAAGATATACTTAGAAATCGGCGGAGACATCAATCTGAAGCAAGCCTTTGTCTCTTCCCTTCCAAAGTTACTGGCAAGCCGAACCATGACCATCATTGAAGAAAAGTTCCAGTCCATAACCATCCCACAAATTGGTTACATCAGGCAGGCTATTTTCGTCGCATTGGATGACATTTGTACGAAGCACTCAGCCCTAAAGCAATTTATCCAGCACAATCCAGCGCTTGACAAAGCTTGCCGCAAAACTGATCTAATCACCGGATCAGGATGTTCCTGCAGCACGTCTAGACGACGAAAAGAATTCAGGAGATTCAGATGGCCAAAAATTCCAGATGGAAAATCAAGATCCAAGAGGCGCACAAAATATTTCAGACGCAGAAGGCCAGGAAATTTTCACAGGAAGGACAAATGCTTTATTTGCCATAAGATTGGACATTTCGCAAAAAATTATCCCCAATCAAGAAGATCTGTCAAACTCCTTGAAGAGATTGAAGATTACACAGGCATGCATCTTAGAAAAGAGGACCTTGAATCTATATTCTCTATGGATGACGAACCCAATGAAGAAACTATATTCTCTCTCGATATCTATGAAGATCAAGGCAATGATCAGTACCAAATTTCAGAACCAGTGATCGAGGCCCGAGAGGAGATCANTCCAAGGAGCCCCTTAAGCTAAAGATTCCATACAAGCTACCCTTCACCACCAAATGGCATGGCGAGTCCAAAATCACGCCATGGATCTCTGTCTTCCCGGAGGAGAAAATGCTCTTCTCCTAAACATAGATGCCACAAAAGGAAATACCATGTGCACCCAAATACCCAGACAAATTTCAAGAAATGAGCTTGTCAAAATTCTTCCTGATTCCTGGATCACAAATTACGAAAAGTTAAGAGAATCCAAAGAATCCTTACAATCTGGTGAACCAACCTTTACCAAAAGAAATGACAAAACCGTTTGCATAAGCTTCGACCATTCCCATCTCAAAAAACCAAATAAAACTGTCTTCTCTTGCCAAATGATCCAACCAAAAGATATAGCAGATACATACCCTGAACCTGATGGAGAACTCTTTTGGAACATAAAAACCATCATGGAAGAACATGATTGGTGCTGATGCTTCAACAAAAATGGAACCAGAACTTGGTGGTTCAAATGCCCCTTTACGGGACATTGCCCTTGGGATCTTGATTGCGACTATCAAGACTGTTTAGACGATCCAAATGGAGAATACTATGAAGAAAAGAGCAGCCTCAACAAAACCAAATCCAAATCCAAGAAAAAGAAGAACACCACTGAAAAACATTTTCGAGCCAGATATGAAAATAAAGACCCTTCAATTGGCTCATTAAGCCGTCCTGGTAAATATGAATTTCTTGTCAGTTACAAACCCCAAGAGTGGCCAAAACTTCCAGAAAAATTCACTCCAAGTTGGGAGGATAGTGAAACTACACCCAAACCCGAGTCACCACCAGTTCATACTTCACAACCCAAAAAGCCACCTGATCCTAAAACTCCACCCATTCAAAAAATCAAAAATCCCCAGCAACCACAAATATTCATGTTAAGTTCTTCTAGCTCCAGTCATACCCACGACTTTCCTTCACTACAACCTTTTGAAAAAGAGGGAATTAGCCATGCACCAAAAATTCCCAAGAAAAACGTAGTGCTGCCTACTGGAGAAAAACCCCCTACAAGTGACATCGAGGCAACATTAAACTGGCAGTCCGAAAACTCTATCTGCCAAAACAAAGTCCTGACCAATATTGGCAACACCATAAAGAATGTGGCTCATACACAAAACAAAATGTTGAGCAAGGTGGAAACAATGGAGAAAAAGATGGAGCACACATCGTCTCGCCATGAGGACTAATCAAAGCGTTGGAACAGAGGTTGGCAAATTTACAATATGAGATTTGTCCGCCAGGAACTTCACTTTTCCACTTCTTCCAACAACAACAAAAGGAGACAGTTTCCATCAAAGAACAGATCCAGCACCTGAGAAATGAACACCTTCAGCCACAAATAACTCCAGTTCTCACCCCAAAATCTACCTTTTTCCCGATGTCTCCACAACCATATTCCCCACCTAAATTAGACAACACCTTTTCTACTTTTCCGTCTGCCTCACGGAATCCATTCTCCTTCACCCAACCCGCAAAAGAAGAACAGGAGTTTGATATTGCAAAATGGGTTTGGGAAAAGAAAGATGCCCAAGCAGCACAAAAACAAGCCAAGAAAAGGCGCGACCATGCAGAAAGTTCGAAAGTGTCCAACCCAGAAAATCTGATGATTTCTGACCAAAAGGCTCCAGACCTTTATGTCTCTCAACCAAGATGCATATCAGAAGAAGAAGAGACTCCGTGGTTCGAATCCCTAAATTCATCAGAAGATGACTCAACGGAAGATAGCTTTCAATCAAGTAATGAATCCATGACGAACTCTTCCGAAGACAATAATCCCCCAATATTTGTCAATCAGCCAAGAGAGCCGGAGGTATCTGAGGTAGATGACGAACAAGAAGGTATGACCGATGAACCAATCCCAGAAAGAAGATTTGAGCCCATGGCGTCCAAACCAGTTGGAACTGGTTTCCATACTTTCACCTTGGACGACGTCAAGTTTTCACAATGGCCTCAGAGAATCCAAGACTTCTACACCTGGATGGTGACCAAAAATCTGGTAGAACGCGAGAAGTATGCCATCCTGTCAGAACTCACTTCACGATTCTCTGGAATCCTCAGAGATTGGTGGAACTCACTTGCATTTCAAGACAAGAATATGTTTCTTACTTCCCAAGACTTTGCCTTCAACATCCGCATTCTACATGAATTCTTCTGTGGAGATACCGGCCAAAGATAGGAGAAAATGCGTAGACAACTCTTCGAGATGAAGTGTGTGTCATTCGACAGAAATGACATTGACAGACACTTTAAAAAATGGCCAAGATATACTTTGAACTCGTCGGCGATATCAATCTGAAGCAAGCCTTTGTCTCGTCACTTCCAAAGCTACTGGCAAGCAGGACCATGACCATCATTGAAGAAAAATTCTAGTCCATAACCATTCCACAGATTGCTTACATAAGGCAGGCTATCTTCGTCGCACTAGATGACATATGTACCAAGCGCTCAGCCTTAAAGCAAATTATCCAGCACAATCCAGCACTTGACAAAGCATGCTGCAAAGCTGATCTAATCACCGGATCAGGATGTTCCTGTAGCTCGTCTAGACGACGGAAAGAATTCAGGAGATTCAGATGGCCAAGAATTCCAGATGGACGTCCGAGATCCAAAAGGCGCACAAAATATTTCAGGCGCAGACGGCCAGGAAATTTTCACAAGAAGGACAGATGCTTTATTTGCCACAAAATTGGACATTTTGCAAAAAATTGCCCCCAATCAAGAAGATCTGTCAAACTCCTGGAAGAAATTGAAGATTACACTGGCATACATCTTGAAAAAGAGGAGGACCTTGAATCTATATTCCCTGTGGACGACGAACCCAATGAAGAAACTATATTTTCTCTTGATATCTATGAAGATCAATTGGTGCCGCATTTCAAGGATTTCAATACTGCATCAAATGCAATCTTAACCACAACTGTCATTACAAAGCACCCGGTCACAATTGAGTTCTTTCCAGTATTGAAGTACAGAACCAAGCTGCTACGATCTGATGTGCCAAGAAAAGATCTTATTATTGGATTCGACATTTCCAGGCAACTTAGAGATCAACTCCAGATCAAGGCTAAAGGGATAGCTTTTAAAAAGCAGTTCAGACATTATTCTGAGATTCCAAGGCTATTCCAAATCACCGATGACGAACAAATCAAAGAGATTGAGCAGAATCTCATTGAACATTCATGTGCTGAATCCCACAAGGATTTCATGAAGAAAGGAAAAATCCTATTATGGAAAAACCAAGAGTTTTTTATCAAGCTCCCTTTCAAGAAAAATGAAAACATCAATCCGACAAAAGCCAGTCATTCAGGCATGAATCCAGATCATCTTCAGCTTGTAAAGAAAGAATGCGAAGAACTTTTGGAATTTGATCTGATAGAGCCGTCGGATTCACAATGGGCATGCGAAGCATTTTATGTCAACAAAAGAGCTGAGCAAACAAGAGGAAAACTCAGGTTAGTTATTAATTACCAGCCACTAAACCATTTTCTCCAAGATGATAAATTTCCCATCCCAAATAAACTCACTCTTTTCTCCCACTTAGCCAAGGCCAGATATTTTTTCAAGTTTGAATTAAAATCTGGATTTTGGCAATTGGGAATCCACCCTGAAGAACGACCCAAAATGGGATTTTGCATCCCCGATCATCACTTCCAGTGGAAAGTCATGCCCTTCGGGTTGAAAACTGCACCCTCCTTGTTCCAAAAAGCCATGATAAAAATCTTCCAACCCATCCTCCATACCTCCTTAGTCTACATTGATGACATTCTGTTATTTACTGATACATTAGAAGAACATGTCAACTTACTTCGTCAATTCGAGACATTAGTAACACAGTACGGAATCATGCTCTCAGCAAAAAAAATAGTTCTTGCTCAAAAGGAGATCGATTTTCTCGGAATGCGTTTTGCCCAAGGTGAATACAGTCCAGGACCGCATATATGTTAGGAATTACTTAAATTTCCGAACACCAACCGTACAACAAAGCAGATCCAACAGTTCTTGGGTGTAATAAATTATGTAGAGATTTCATCCCAAATATCTCTACATACATTTCACCGCTCACAGGAATGCTCAAGAAAAATGCACCATCATGGGGAGAGAAACAAGATGAAGCAGTCAGAAAAATAAAGGAGATATGTAAAAATGTCAAGTCTCTCTACATTCCTTCAGATGGAAAAAAGATACTGCAAACTGATGCCAGCCATAAATATTGGAGTGCTGTTCTATTTGAAGAAAAAGATAGCCAGCGGAAAATATGCGGATACGCTAGTGGAAAGTTTAAAGATGCCGAGCAACATTATCACTCCACCTTCAAAGAAATTCTTGCAGTAAAGAATGGAATTAAGAAATTCAATTTCTTCCTTATCCATACAGAATTTCTAGTAGAAATGGATATGAAGGCTTTCCCAAAAATGATTCGGATAAATTCAAAAATTATCCCCAATCCTCAGATTCTCATATGGGCTCAATGGTACTCTCCATACAAGTTTCAAGTCAGGCAACTGAAAGGAAAGGATAATATTCTCGCAGATTTTCTATCGCGACCGAAAGAATTCTCAAAAAGATTTTCCCCAGCAAAACTGAAGCCAAGTAGCCACATTTTTATGTTTTCAAATACACCGGGAACTAGTTCATTAAAGCCAACAGATCATCCCCCGGAGTTGTTCAACCTCATAGATCCCTTTGATCCGTCAATTATTATGGAAAGGAGAACTTATTATGAGCTCCAAGTTTTCCGACAATATGGAGGATCCATTCTAAAGCCTTATGGTGTCAATTCAGAATATCCGTTCTTCCATATATTCATAGCTCAAGCCAAGGTTTTTTCACAAGAACTACTATGGTTTTTCTGGTACCTATGCCATCAGTATTATATTTTCCTGGAACTCAAATGCAACGTCTTCAAGGATTTTGATACCATTGCACCAGCCCTTAGAGTATTTTTACTATGGTTCAAGCCTAGAAGATATTGGACAAAATGTTTCAGTGATTCCTACGCAGCAAAAATATTCATGTTTCATAGGCCAGTGAAGATCATTAATAGAAAAGTCCAGGCGCAAGCAGAGGCATCATTCTGGTGAAAATTTTCCGTGTCCATTTTATCAATGGAGAAAGAGTATAGCGAGGCACAAAGAATCATTTTTCAGCAAAATAGGTGCATCCTAAAAGAGATATGGCCAAATGAATGGGCAAGCTGGAATTATACCAATACCCATCCTCACTGGGAAAGAGTCCGGGAAGCAGCAAAAGAATATCAAACACCATATGAAGTCATCCGAAAAAAGATCACTAATGACATTTCCAGATTAAGGTTGCGGATTACATCTCTCAGTCCAAAGGAAAAGGAAAACAGTAGAGAAGAACCGTCAAATTCCAGGCATTACTTCACAAGATCTTCAAAAAGATGCCTGGAAGACAATTCTATGATCGATAAAGGATAATTGTCTTAATCCCTACTAATCTCACCATAATCCTCCATTACCTACCTAAAAACCCTAAAAAAATATCCTACCTATGCCAAGACAAATTTCCACATCTTTCCATACTATCCAGGCCCAACTTCACGTTGTTTTCCTACCATAATCCTCCAAAAAAATATCCTACTCATGCCAAGACAAATTTTCACATATTTTCATGCTATCCGGGCCCCACTTCACCTTGTTTTCACATGCTTCCACATGCCTCCACATGCTTCTTCACAGGCAACACAGTACATTCACATTGCGTCACATGCTCCCTCATACTTTCACATGCTACACCATGTATATTTCACCCTGTTCACATGCTTTCAGGTGTTTTTAGTGGTTTTGCCTAAAGTCCTTCACATGACCGGAGGGACCCCGTTTGTAGATAAGTTTGCCATGTAAGATAGGTTTGCTTTATCTAAGAATGTTTGTCTTGTAATAACCTCCTAGTCCTATATAAAGGAGGCTTGTAGTAGTTGTAGGATCATCTTAGAGAACAGCTTAGAATTATCTTGTAACCTTTGTAAATTTCTTGTTACATATGAGTTCTTTCTAAATTTCCCTCTTGTTCTTTCCTTCGAATGGATGGAAAGGCCGGTCCATGTATGAAAATAAAGTAAGTGTACTCTTTGAAAGTTAGCTTATTGTAGTACGAAAGTTTTCTGAGTTATGAACAGCTAACGTTGGTTATAGTACAAAAGTTTTCTGAGTTGTGTAGCTTGGCAAGCCGTCCCTGAATGGGTTGTTGAAGCCGGCCCCCTTTGTAGGAAAACTTTTGCGACTATAAACAAATTAACTGTTTGTGTAGCTTGGCAAGCCGTCCCTTATGGGTTGTTGAAGCCAGCCCCTTTTTGTAGGGAAACTTTCGTATCTATGATTTAGCTTGCTTTCCTTGAGTCTCTTGCTTTGTTCTTATACTGTGGTATCAGAGCACCTGCGAAAATCATTCAGGCACCGAATCATTGATTCGGAAAATGATTAGAGCCGGCTACTACTAGATCGACATTGAAAGGGATGCGAAGCAGTTCGTACGAAAATGTGATGAATGTCAAAGGCATGCTCTGATGATTCATTGAGCGGGGGAGCTGCTGCATTTGGTCTTGTCACTCTAGTCGTTCATGAAATGGGGGATGGACATTATTGGCCCCCTTCCATGGGCACCCGGTAAGGCTCAGTTTATATTATTTATGACTGACTATTTTTTTAACTGGGTGGAAGCCCAGGCATATGAGAAGGTCAGGGAGAAGTAAGTCATCGATTTCATTTGAGACCACATCATATGTCGGTTCGGAATGCTGGCCGAGATCGTGTGCGACAGTGGGAAACAATTTATCGGCAACAAAGTAAGCAAGTTTCTCGAAGACCATAAGATCAAAAAAGTCCTATCAACACCCTACCACCCTAGTGGGAACGAACAAGCAGCTAAAGGAAAATGGAAGAAAATCCTGCCCGAAGTCCTATGGGCGTACCATACAACCTTGAAGTCCAGTACCTGGGCTACCCCGTTCTCACTGGTTTACAGCGCCGAAACTCTAATACCGGTCAAAGTCGTAGAATCGAGTCTCAGATTTTGATATGCAACAAAAGAATCAAACGATGATGCCATGAATATGAGCCTGGATCTGATAGACGAAAGGCGTGAAAGCCGCCCTTGTTCGGTTGGCCGCCCAAAAACAGCGGATCGAGACATATTATAATCGAAGAGCCAACCTTCGATATTTCAATGTCGGGGACTTAGTGTTAAGGAAGGTCACGCTAAGCACCCGGAACCCGAATGAAGGGAAGTTGGGGCCGAACTGGGAAGGTCCTTATCAGATTATCGAGATCACCAGAAAGGGATCATACAAACTCGGAACAATGAACGGTGAGCAACTACCGAACAACTGGAACATAACTCACTTGAAGCGATATTACTGCTAAGGTATGGCCCCATTCATTCCTTTTACTTATTTACATTTTGAACTAACATTGCAGGCGACCGTCGAAGAACGACACAAATTTTAGGCTTGAAAGCACGCGTTGCACTCTTTTTTCCTTGAACCGGTTTTGTCCCAAATGGGTTTTCCGGCAAGGTTTTTAACGAGGCAACAATAAATCGTGCTAACTTGGAATTGAAGATCGGTTACGAACCGGTATCAAAGATCACGACAACAGTATTCGAGGCTTCTCTATAATCGGCCTCGAACATTGGGGGAATCACCCTCGGATAATGACTTTAGCAAGGAAAGAAATGTTGTGATCGAATGGTCTCGGCTCGATCGATAGGATTTGTTGTAAGGGTCAAACGGTCAAATGAACCGTGCTCACATAGACTGCTCGAGCCCTGGCACAAAGCTTATACACATGTGTAACCAATATATTACGCACAGAAAGAAAAAGGAGTTTCTACCTTGCGGATAAATATCTTGTCCCTTAAAAATTTTCTTTCTTTCTTTTCTCTTAAGGAATTTCCTACATCGATACCCTAAAGATATCGAGCCCAAGGGCCTCCTTTATCCGAGTCCAAAGGATCGCTCTCACTCAGGGATTTCCGTCCAAAGACAAACTCGGACAGTCCGGGCTATCAGAGCCCGGGGGCACAAGACCTATTAGGCAGTGCCCGAACCTTAAAGGCTATGGCCATCCCCATTCGGGGACTTTTATCCTGGGCAAGCCCGAATAACTCGGGGTAACAAGCCCACTGGGCAACACCCGAACTAAAAAGGCTACGGCCATATTAAAACAGTTCGGATACGTCCTAGACCCGTAACAAAAAACAAGGCATTCAAAATTTCTAAACCGGTTTGAAAGGCTACCCTCGGCAAAATTATCATCTAAAAAGTTCTAATTATTTTGGGGAAAGCTTCCGGTCATACCGAGCCTCCACGAATCGTAAACGAAATATTATCGAAAGAAAGGCATGTTCAAACCTCCGAACAAGACCTAATTATTACATGCTAAGGCATTTCGATATTTATAAACATAAAAAATAAAGCAAAGAAAAACAAACTTAGAAACTGTCGAAGGGAAAATAGAAGCCTTATAATATATATATATATAAAGTCTCTACAAAAGCCAAATGGCCTTAACAAAAAGTACAAAAGTACAAAAATACAGAAACAAAGGAAAATGTACAAGGCACTTAAACGACCTGGTCTTCACCGGAGCTTGCCTCGTCGCCGGGTCTTCGGAGTCCCCTCCACCCTTGGATCCGCTCGAACCCTCGGAGTCTTCCTCATCCTCGGGAGACACCAACTTCTTGGCCTCGGCTTCGAGTCCCTTAGCACTCTCAATCTCAGCCAATAAGTCAAAACCCCAAGCATGAATTTCCTCGAGGACCTCTCTTTGAGATTGACACTTCGCGTGCTCGACGACATCTTTCAGTCGATCCTGGGCCGCCTCAGCATCGTCCTTATATTGAGCCACCATCTCGTCGGCATCAGCTTTGACCACTGCAACCACCGACTTAGCCGTTTCGAGCTCCTTGGCAAGAGTTTCTCACTCGGAGATGGCCGAGCTTAGCTGAGAGCAGAGCTCCTCAACTTTTTGGGCCCACACCTTGGCCTTTTCCTTTGCCTTCCGAAGTTGGACCTCTGCCGAAGTCAGCTGCGCCCGAGCAGTCTCCTTTTTCGAGGCCAGGCAGTCCATCCTACCTTTCCATTCTTCGGCCTCGGCCTTAACTGCGTCTATCTCAGCTCGGAGTTGATCGATCCGATCGATCTTCTGTTGGACCTGCAGATTCCGACAATTAGCCATTGTGTCTAACTCGTCGTCACTAACTTTAAATATTTTTATCTGTTCGACCAGGTCAGCATGTTCCTTCCGAACCACCTCCAGCTCAGCTCGGAGGCTCTTAGCCTCCCCTTCATGCTGCTCACTGAGGAGTTTGTAAGTATCTCTCTTCTCAGTGAGCCCTCGGACCTCGGCTTCAAGCTGGTTCAGCTCATCCCGATATCGAATGAGAATTTCATGGTGAAGCACCGAGGCCTACAAACACAAAAGAAGAATGTTAGGGTTATCTATGAATTAGTCTAAGTACGAATTAAAGTCATCTAAAGATATCTAAACTTATCCGGTTTAGCGCCTGTTGAGCTTCGTTGAACAAGCAGGGCGCATCTACCTCGTTCATCTTGGCTTGGTCTTCCTCGGGCACCAGACATCGAAGGTAACTGGCCACCCCTACGGGGGCGGAAAGGACCAGGGTATCCTCCGGAATGGAGATGATGATGAACCGCTTCCGGTCAGGATCCACACTCGGAGCTGGGAACCAGTTGATCAGTTTCGGGCTTGAGGAAGGCCCGCTTGCTCCCGAAGATGGACTCTTTTTCGGTACCTCTAAGTCACCCAATCCGGTGACGTCCTTTGTGGTGGTGGAGTCCACACCATCAAAAAAGCCGCAGAAGGGGTCGTCCGCTCCACGGTCCCCCTCGTTGGGACGCTCTTTCATCGTTTGGGCCTTGTTATACATGGACTCAGTAAAGGAGGGTGATTCGGTGATGTCTATCACATCGAGTACTTCCTTCGAGGAACTGCCTACATCCTGGGAGCCTCGGCCTCCGCCCAGCCTCCTCATCGACCTCCTTAGCTTGAGGCAGGTTGATCTCGAGATTCTCTGGTTCGGAGGCCCTTTGCCCTTCGAGCTGCGACGGCACAGGGGTCATTAGGACAAATACTTCTTCTTCTTCTTCTTCTTCTTCGGACTCGTCTCTCAGCCGGTAGAGCGAATCCGAAGGTGGTGCTCGGGCACTGGTGCTGTCCTTTGGCTTGCGCACCAGCCTTCTTCTTGTTTTCTTTTTCTCCGAGCTCGGGGAACACGGAGCCCTCTTTCTTTTCTTCTCTTCGGCCTGTCTTGGAGCAGGGGACTCGGTAGGTAAGCCCTCGCTACCGGCTGGAGGCCTCAGTTCGGCATCCTTAGATAAACCTGCAAAAAGAAGTAAAAGGAGTAAGGACTTAATGATAAAAAAGGAATCCAAATATTGCCTACTTAGGAAAGGAGTCTCACCATGGGAACGGGCCTCCCAAAGGCCCTTCGAGAGCTTGCGCCATGAGCGCTCGGAGTAGGGCATCTGTGATACGATACCCTCAATCCACTCCTTGAGTCAAGGGACAGCATTCGGAACTCGAGCGATGGCTGCACCGTCGCAAAACACCGATAAGGAAGAAGGAAATAAGTATAAAATCGACTTGCGAAAATAAAATTATACTTACGTGATGTATTTCACTTCTGGGTGAAAGGCATACGCTCGGCTGGGATCAGGTTCGAAGTCTTCACTCGGACAAAACGGCCTTGCCAGTCCCGATCCCAGTCTTCATCAATACTCGAGAAGGGGGCTTTGTTGGCCCGGCACACAAGCTTTATCAGCCCCCCCCCTCCCAGAAGATTCAGGAACGGTACAAGCATAGAAGATGGTCGACGGTGAACGAGCATCCATCGATTCTGCTCACGAAGAACCGGAGGAGGATCACGATCCTCCAGAGCGAAGGATGAATCTGACCGAGGCATACCTCGTACCTCCTACAGAAATCAACGATGAACCGGTCCATCGGGCCCAATATAATGGGATAAGTGTAAACACTTTGGTATCCCTCGACATGGGTGGTGATGGCTTCATCGGGGTCAGGGATAACTATGCCCATACCAACCTAGTTATAGTCCTTTCGGACCGTGGGGAGGACTTCTTTAGTGATCGAGCATATGTATCTCGAGACCTCCTCACACCGGCCTTGTACGTAGGAAGGTTTTTCAACCTTGAAATCGGCGTTGACCGAGCATCCTCCGGGGATGAACATTTTCAAAGGGAGTTTCGGTACTGGTTCATCAATTGTAGTACGCGAAACAGTCTTCTTGGCCTCAGTAGCCAGCCGCAAAGTAGAAGGGGTCTCTTTCTGGGGAACGGTTTTGGAAGTCTTTGCCATTTCTTTAAAAGATGGAGGAAAAATAAAGAAAGAAAGAAAGTTGAAGGATTGTACTTATTGGCTTGAGATGAAGTTAATCAAGAGTTCTTGCAAAGAATCTCTGATAACTGGAGTAAAAGTGCTAGACAGTATTGAAATTTTAAGAGTACGAGGGTAGAAGGTTTTGATGTAAAGTTAAAATGAGCAAAGGAAGAGGTATTTATAGTATTTCAGCAGGGGCGAACGAGAGTTCTAATAATTCTCTTCCTTTCATACAGGTCTGCGAGCATCCCATGACGGTTCGCATCCAGAAATGGCCGACCGACGGCTGACATGCATTTATTGGCATCAGGACTTGACTGACGAGACATTTCGATGGTTGTGTCGTTTCTGTCATCATGTATCGAAGTGAGAATAGGAAGCTCACGTCGTTTCTCGTCATCTACTCTCCGAAAAATGAGGGGACTATCTGTATAGAGTCGGAATCGAGCTCATGGTGCATCCTAGCCTCCGACATGGTAAGCTAGGCTCGAGACATGACAATAAAGGACTGAAAATCGACCCTAAGTGCCACCGGGCTAGAACCCCGAGATAGGATGTCTGTCTTCGAGAATATTAAGGCCATGATCCCGGAACCGGTCCTAGCCTCAAACAACTTTGAAGAAACATTGACAGCACAGCCAACGGAAGATCGAAATATCCGTGACCGGCCAGATATTACGGCGGGAATCTCAGCACGTACCGATAAAGAACCAGCAATCAGTAAATCAAAAGATTTTTAACCTTTATAGAGTTGTACCTAAAGTAGGACTCCTCTACTATATAAAGGGGGTCTGATAATTCATAAAGTACATTGTAACACGCATTCCAAGGCAATATATTATTATTTGTTCTTTTATTAGTTCTTCTGCTTTCGTTCGTCGGTGCTTGTTGTTGCGAGCCCAGATCGAGGGCAAATATTTCACTAAGGCTTAAATCGTCTTCCTCGTGCGATTTGAACTTACTTCATCCTTATTTATTTACTTTATCTTTATTCACTGCTTTGTGTCAAATAAATCCGCATATCCTCAAAACCACTTATAAATTCAATTGTTATCCGATTTTAAGGGTAAACAATTGCATTTGGTGTTCATGTCAAACCAATGCATATAAGTAGTATATATTATGTATGCATATATTTATCATTTGAGTAATATATATTCTCAGTAAACTTTTTAACTATTATATAAATATTCGGTGCAAGTAAATGTATGCTCTTTTTCTCCTTTCATTATTTATAGGTCCGTCATTTGTAAAGGGTTTTTATGAGGGGAAAAAAAAAGATACTACTGCTTCATATTAGTGGTTGTATTATTACCAAAACGTCAGTCAAATGTTTCAATACTATCAGAGATCTTACTTTCTCCTGTCTCTCTCTACTCAACATTCACAGTCCTAAACACAACCCCAAAAAAAAGAGTAAAAAGGAAGGAAAAATAAAACAAATGCATATCCTTTTATTAAAAAAAATTGACTTTGCAACCTAATTATTTTTGGTGAAAGAAAAAACAAATACTACTTAATACTACATATTTTGGCACATCAATTGTTTATTAGTTCAATCACACATTAAAGACTATCCCATCTCCCATCTTCGATCCCACAATGGAAAAAATCATTATTTTCTTTCTTTTTCTCTAAAGAAAGCATAATTATATTATTAGTACTATTTATTTTCTTCAATATTATTACATACTTCTCAAAAAGCATTTCTAGATTCCTCATATATATCGATGATGAAAACAATAGCAATATATCTACTCTTGCTGCAAATAATAATGTCCTTTTTATCATTACTTCAAAACACAGATGGAACAAGAACAACTAGATATTGATCATCATTAGGTTTCTCTTTTGCCTCGCTTTACCTTTTTTGTGTTTTCTTGAATTCCTTTCCAATTACATTTGGAAGAGAATTCAATCCACCCCTCACAAACCCTAGCTCCAATCCCACCCTCTTTCCATAAATAAACACACACAATTTTACATAAAGTTTTAATTTTTTTCTCCATAGTTACCAAGAATCTAGTTTTATGTACATAAAGTTTGAATCTTTTTTCGTAGTTTCCATTAATCTTGTTTCATTTACATAAAGTTTGTATCTTTTTTCATAGTTACCAAGAATCTAATCCTATATACATAAAGTTTGAATCTTTTTCGTAATTTCCAAGAGTCTGTGTTATTGTAATTGTATTTGCTATAAGGCAATATGAGTATTGATAATGATGATTTTAGAGGAGGATTATATGGTGTGTCAGATGAATTGTTGGGGACAATTTCGCCAATAGTGGTGTATTGGGTATATTCAGGATTGTATTGTATGCTTGGGGGTATGGAGAATTATAGGTTGCATACAAAGAAAGATGAGGATGAGAAGAATTTGGTTACAAAGAAAGAGGTTGTTAAAGGGGTTCTTCTTCAACAGGCTGTTCAGGCTGTTGTTGCTACAGTTCTCTTCGCGGTTCGTAACCCCATCTCCCCTTTATTGTAAAATTTGGTTCTTTTCTTCTGTTTTGGCAATTTTCTGTATGATTTTTCCATTTTTGGAGATTGAGAAATGGTGATTGCTGTATTCTTGCCTTTTGAAGCTTGTTTCTTATAGTCTTCTTTTGAATTTTGCAAAGTATAGTTGGTTGTTACTAAGCCTGACAATTCCTCCTGGATAAAGGAGGAAGGTTGTGGTAAGTTGACCGCCAGCGCAAAAATAGTTTAAACTATGATAAGTACTTTCAATTTGAAACATAGGATTCATTTTCTAGATCAGTTGGATACAGTATATAGCCAGCTAATTTAGGATTAAAGAATAGTTTTTGATTGACTGATTGACCTTTAATGATGGCTGCTATCCCCTGTTGATCAAAGTTTGGAATGTTTGTTTGATACTTGTATTTTGAGTTTAAAATATATAGTTTGGTGTAAGCAATTTGCAATTTATACTTGCATATTGTGTTCATACACTGGCTGTGGTGGGCATGGAAGAGGAACTTGAGGAGGCTATTACAACATTGAATAGTTCTTATGGAAGTTGGCACCTCAAGACATACATGGTTGGGTTTTTCATTATTTCAATCTGATGAAGATCTTTAGGGGGTGTTTGATTTACAAGTAGTTTTTATTGCTGCATAAGATGTGGTCATTTGCAGGATGGTGGAGTTTATATAGAAAAATTCCCTTTTTTTTGGTTAAACATATTCTGGTATTATCTTTTGTCGGAGATGTAGAGAAATGACGATTGTTGTGTTGTTACATTTGAATTGTGCTTATTAATTATATTTTCTTGCTTGGGAATTTCTTAGCAACTCGTTGTGTTTTTCTTTATTACCTTTACGCATGGCTGTTTGCGTTAGCGGCTGATTTAATTAGTATTAAAATGAAATGGGTCTGGATAGAGTGGAATGCATATAGAGGATTATACCGTTATCCTCATCTAGTTTGGGGTTGAGTCATAGTTGATTGATTCTGTAATGGTGGATGCTATCTGCTTTTGATTGAAGACCACAAGCTTTCTTTTAATCTTTTTGAGGTTTTGGATTTGCAATATGTGAAGTTTATTCTTGCATGGTATATTTCATACCTTATGGTTGGGTATGGAAGAGGAAGGAATAGGCTGGGACGAGGGATACTAGTTCTTCCTTTTGGAATTTGGATACAAGCATATAGTGATGCTTCATTTTTTTTGAAGAGGGTATTTTCAGTATTTTTTGACATTTATGATTAATTCTATCTCAATGGTTTGTGGACAAGATGGTGGACTTCTTATTGATGTATACACTGCTGTTTATAGAGTTTGGCTTACAAATGGGCAGAGAAATCACTTGTCTATGTAGCTGTTATAGATAGTGATTTGAAGTGTTCTTTATGAAATATCCGAGAATTTTATGAACCTATGGAACACAAGTGCCTCTGTTTATCTGAGCTCTTTATATTTAATTATATATAAATTCTGAGGTTGGCAGATACTAATTCCCTTAAGTTGGGGAAGGAAAGAAATACCATGGAAAATAACATGATTTTGTGTAAGTATCAGATACAAATGTGCACTATAGTTTGACAAGAGGGAGTTGCTCAGATGGTCAGCACCCCCCACCTGCAACCCCAGGGTCGTGGGTTCGAGTCACCAAAGGAGCAATAGCTCCAACAAAGGGGGATCAAAGAGGAGGGGAACTTAAAAAGAAAAGTGCACTATAATTTTGGCTGATAGTGGCATAGTGCTGGTTGAATCACAAGTTTGTTAGTATCTGGAATAGAAAAAGCAGCTCAATTGCATTTGTTGATCTTTGCTGTTAGGTGTCAGTGCTTGAAGGAGAAGAATTGATCTTATCTTCTTGGAATAGTTTACTTTAAGTTGATAGAAGTTATGGCTTCCTCTCTCTGTTCTGGGTCTTTGTGTGTCTAGAGGTGTTGGGATGCTCAACTAAAAACACGTTATGTTGAAGGAGCCCTGATAAGTTGATGCTAGAATATTGTTTTTTCCAAGAAAATTAGTGTTGTGTGAGATAAAGGGGGTTGGGTGGAGATGGTAGCTTCAAAATAATAGTGATGCATCTATGAAGAATTTAACGATCTATGCTTTTCGATTTCTTGTCTGGATTGAGCTGTTTTGCAGATTGGTGTAGAGACATTGGTCCGTTAGGCTATCCTCTCCCCCTCCTCTCATCCCTCCTTTTGGTAGCCTAAAATGTGTAGTTGATTATTGTGATGTCCTTGGAAGGATGAGGACACAAATAGATTTCTTTATTCCTATTGTCAAACTCTAGCGGTGCTGATTAAAAGAACTAGCAAGGGATAATGTCATCCATCTCTGTTTAGTTAGAGTTTATTCTTTGTAAGTAGAAAAAAAGAGAGTGCTTAACCAGAAAATAGGCTGCTCGGTGTCTTCACTAGCCCTTTTAACTGTACATTAGGATTATTGAAAAGCTAACCAACGAGGGATTTGGGTGGTTTGCTACTTTTTATAGTTTGAAGAAGAATATAACTCTCCTAGCTCAGCGTAGAAGCTTGGATCTTTTATAGGAATAAGTTGTTTCTGCCCATCAAAGAAGAGGAAAGAGAAGATGTCAACGGTGACAACTAATAAGTGAGAGATTACTCTAATAGTAACCCATTACTCTAGTGTTATGTGTAAGATAGTTCATTCTATTTACAACATGTCTGCATTCTGCTAAACTTACGCGACCTCAAAATGAGGCAGTTGACTTGTACTTTTGTGCCCATGTGGTTTCAAACTACACTTTGGAGTTATTGGTCCTAGCTTATGTAATCAACAGTTTAGTTCCCAATTTCCTTGGTTATACACATGCAGCTTAATGAATACACCTCCCACTTGAGCTGTTTTGACATATAGCAGCCAACTGGAGTTTGGCTTGCGTTAATTCTCTAAGCGAACATCTAGTCCAACATCATATGGTTCAGAGATTGTTATTGGACCTTGGCTTTTGGAATGTCTTTAGCTGATTGCAAAACTGCGAAAGCATTGGTCGTTCCACAGTCAAGTGATTTTTCTATGTCCATTTTATGTCTTGTTCCACCTTGTGCTCTTTCCTCTGATATTTTTCTTCCAGAGTTTCTATTATTTGTATTTGTATATTAATGCATTTCTGGATGCAAGTTTGATGATTTATTCTTGTTCACTAAATTCAACTTTTCCGGAACAGGTCACAGGTAATGATGGAGAATCTGGCGGAAATCAACAGGCTAGCTTCCTTGTTCTTGCTAGACAGTTCTTTGTTGCAATGGCGGTGTTAGATACTTGGCAATATTTTATGCATCGCTACATGCATCAAAACAAGTTCTTATACAAGCATATCCATTCTCAGCATCACCGGCTAGTTGTTCCATACGCTTTCGGAGCTTTGTACAATCACCCTTTAGAGGGTCTGATACTCGACACTATAGGTGGGGCCCTAGCTTTCCTTTTCTCAGGCATGTCTCCTCGAGCTTCTATCTTCTTTTTCTCGTTTGCGACCATCAAGACAGTCGATGATCATTGTGGACTATGGCTACCGGGAAACCTGTTTCATATCGTCTTTAAGAACAACTCAGCTTACCACGACGTTCATCACCAACTTTACGGAAGCAAATATAACTTTTCACAACCCTTCTTTGTGACGTGGGATATGATACTTGGTACGTACATGCCATATGCACTTGTGAAGAGACCAGAAGGGGGTTATGAAGCTAGGCCTGATAAAGTGTGCAAGGATGACTAACAAAACTGTTAGTGCATGTTTAAAGTATGTACCACTGCAATTTTACACCCGTATTGGCCTTTCTCAGTAATTTGTATATATCTATTGTTGTATTACTGGCTTTCTTTTGAGGTTGAAAAAAGAAAACGGGGGCAAATTATGCCTTTCCTTTCGTCATAATTTGGTTTCCCATAATTTGTTATAGGTAGAGGTTAAGTATTGTCTGGCAATGGATTGTATACATCTAAGTGATGTTTTTTTCTGAATATTCTCTACCATAGCCTGCTTCGGGCTTTGAGTTGGCTAAGATCTCCGTCGCGGAGAGGTTTTATTGGTTAAGTGGTCACAATTCGAACCATAGTGTAATTTTAAACCTCTAAATATGTAACTTAGAAAAATGTTTTGGACTCTTTTGTAAATTATGCTTCTATCTGATACTCTAGATTTTATTATATGTCATTGTTTTTGGTCTCTTCTTGACAGAAAATTGCAAGCCTGTCTAGTGTTTATAATAATATTGATTTGTCATAGGAATTACTTGGTCAGATCAATTTGAGGGTCTCTCACTAAATAAAAATAGTTAATGAGTTGTCTTCTTTTTCAAGGTGACAGCTGACGATGTGAACTGTTAGATGTTACACCTTAGGACGTATAGGCCGGTCTTCAGAAATAAGAAAAATGATTTTTGTCCCTCAATTGTTTGGTAAATATTCATTTTGGTACTTACAGTTAACCTTCAAACTATATAATTTTTCACATTTCAGTGTAACTACCATCGTTAATGTCAGGATTAAATTAATTTGGTCATTTCTTACTTGTTTTAAGTTGGTGCTGGGTGGAAATTTAGGAAACCTTGATGATAGTGGAGGGCAGAAAATGAAATATTGTAGTACTAATTAAAAGGTTAAATTTGTTTAATAGAATTTTAGTAGAATCAATATAATATTCTAATAATAATAGAACATTATTAGAATCAAAATGTATTTAATAAACTATTATTAACGTAAATTTGTCATTAATCAAGAGATTTTTTAATTTTAAAAGCTACCCCATTTATTTAGCTTCTTATATCAGTCCCGAAGGAATACAAAGCTTTACAAATATTCTTTGTTATAGATATGCCTAACTGGAAGATGCTATTACTGTTACTATTATTATTATTGAAGTATGACTATACAAGTGAGGAGATTTGGGGTGGCGAGATGGATACAAGATGTGTTTTTTGAAGGAAGAAAATGCTCCTGAGAATACAACAGCAGAAATTTCAAGACTCATCAAATAGTGAGGCTTCAAAGAGAGAATAAATGAATGCAAGTGTTCATATACTAGTATAATTTATGGGAAGTTAAACACATACATTAAGGAGAGCACCTCCTCGACCAAAAATTTCTTGTCAACTGAACTTATGGTTCTCGCGATCCATTGCAAATACGCATTTTATCGTGTGAATGTGGAATTAGTATCACCAACAGTCCAATATCTTTTGACTGCTACGAGTACTTTCGTGGAAACGAGGGGACCGTCTTCATGATCCATCAATTTGAAGTCCCATCTCATACCTCCTATTATCTTCTTCACCTTAATTAGCACGTCTACATCGTCCCTCATAATAACGGCACCTTCTGGCCGCAAAATACGGTCCATCTCTAAGAGAATGTCTTCAAAGTCACACCTACATGATCAGCAAACAAGAAAATCAACACAGAACCACTAACATGGCTAAAAGCATAAAAGCAATTTGTGCTTTTTCCCCCATTGTATTCTTGAATTTTTTCATAGTAAAGGTGAGAGCAGCAACAACAAGAAACAATACTCTGGATTAGTCAAAACATACACTTGCCCTCTATTTGTAGGAATAAACTACAGGCCACCCCAGTCTTGATTTTGCAGTTACTCCTTAAATACTGCCTAAAAGTTTAAGGGGTTAAATATTTATCTAATCCATCCCAATTTGCTTATCTATTTTTCCTTTTAGTCTACACTAACCCAGACCTGTTCTAGTTACTTAACTCATCTCCAAGTATTTGAGACAAGGTGAAGCATACCACACCCTAATGCTTTAGCATTGAATTCAGATTTGGATAATCCAGCCAACCTCCAAATATGCTATTAAATTTGACATATCTCTTAACTCTATGCAATTAGTAAAGCTCTTATTAGTAAACTTCAGCTTAGCCAGAAGGGTCACCTACCGAAGAAGGATTATGTCAGAAAATAACCAAAACAGACACCCTAAACTCGGTAACTACAGTTACAAACAAGAAGATGTACCAACAAAAAATTTGAGTTGGTCTAAGAAAAGGGGATGGGGTTTTATGGACTATATAATAGTTTTGCTATTCGCATAAAGTTCAGCTTCAGAATGGGATTCAAAGGAGGCAATAAGATGCACTTCCTTAGCTCCAATTTTTATGATGGTACTGAATTTTGACCAAGTATAAAATGTTAATTTGACTTATATATTTTACTGCTGATAAAGAAGAAAGATATTAAGGCAATAATTGAATAGTTAGTTTGATAAGGCAAACACCAAAGAAAGCTTAAAAGTTGAATAATTTAATGATTTTAATTTTTTATACGTTGTAAAGGCTACATAGATATCGAATAATTTCAAACATTTTGGAACATAATTAGAAGAGTGTCATACAAATATAAATTAGAATGGAGGAAGTAACTTGAAGATGTTTGGCTTAACCAGGCTAATACTCCAACTTAATCCTTTATTTCCAACCAAGTCAGATCATTTTTGAGCTTGTTTTCAGTTCTGAAGGAGGAAACCAGCAAATATTTGTGACATGCAATTCGAGTCGCCACTGAGCCAATTAGAGAGGGCATACAATACAACCTCCAATAAGAAATCGGCTTCCAGTCCAATTCTTAAGAGCCACAATACTATATAAGGTTTAAGATATATAAGGTTCACGATCTCAATGAGGAACACGTTGAAATGCTATAGTACAAAAAAAAAAAAAAGGAAAGAAGGAAAAAGATGGAATACATACTTGTCCTTGTATAAACTGAAAAGACCATGAGCATGAATGAGATCATAAGTCCTTGGGTACGTAGAGAATGCTTCACACCTGAATCACATAACTGTGATCAGAGAGTAGCTTTCAGCAGGATAAGAGGAAGAGAAAATCACTGAATAGAGTAAGATACACAGTTTGATCTCCTTACGAAAAGACAAAATAGACAAACAATTTGATGAAAACGTAGCCTGCATAGGATTGATATTCATCCCCCATTTCCACCAAGCAGAAAAGAAGATGTTAATCCAAATGCAGCATATACTGTTGCATATAGGTATGTTGCGTGCATATGGATAATTAACTTTAAAACCCTTGATATTGAAGGCCTCACACAAAGATCCCAAGTTCAGTGTCCTCTAAGGTTAATATGTTACTACTATACCTAAACCAGCAGTACAAGTGCAAACTAATAGAAAGGAACGAAATATTTGATCAAGGGTTTCCTTTCATATGATAATTCCTTAATTATTCTCAAGGTCATTGATAATAGAGCAAAGGTTTCCTCTGATGGTCCTTGCATTTACAACCAAAAAACTAGAGAATACATGATTAATAATCACAACCACAAAAATTGAGTGGTAAGAATAATGCAACTTCCTGTGAACGACAAACAGTTATCCTTGATACATTACCAAGCCACAATCATACCAGATAAGTATATATTGAGCAGGACAGAATGAAGCCATACCAGTCATGATAAATTCCGATAAGCCCTCGTTCATATATAACCCCCAAGGTATTTTTCTCGGCTATTGTCGGCATAACATTCATAACCCACATTTTGGAAGAATGAAGAGCTGCAGCAAAACTTCCAAGTCCAGCATTCATATCCATGATGTTACGGTACCTTCCTGTGTCGATGAGTTTGTTAATTTTCGTATAAGCACTTACATGCTTCTTCCATTTCTTGTTGTCTTCCAGATATGCCTCAACGGAGACTCCAGAAACAAGTCCATTAGCAATGCGTGGGGGGACAGCATAAAGTCTCTCAGGGAATGGCTTTAGACCCTCGTCATCACCATTACCTTTGCTTGGTGTTATGCATCCCTCCATTTTCTTGTACCTGATCAAAAGAAGCAAAACAATGGAATAACTATGAAACTTGATTTGCAATATTTATTTGCAGTGCAACGTACAAGTAATGTTGGATGCATTAATCCACCATATCAGATTATCACAAATCTGTAAGTACAAAGACTTCTAGATATCTTTCCACATACTGAGACCTTCTTGAAACAAACTTCTTCTTAGGAAGTAGTTTACGTAAGTCCAAAAAGTACTCATAAAGTTTTAGCATTGGTGACATAATCAAGTTTCTTTAAGACAGCAAAAGAGAAACTTTGGTTACAGTAGCATAAAGTTTGCCACTCATGGGAGGCAAGAAGCACATTCTCCTTAGCATTTTCTTGAAGTACAGATGAATTTCTAACATATAAAACTGAACTATTTAGAATGATGACGTACCAGACATCATCTGGATCTGCAGATTTACAAAATGTAGCTGCAGAATCTTCTTGTTCTGAATGGCATGACTCAGCATCCATCCTTTTCTGCCAAATTGCAGTCTCTCCCTTCTCAGATTTCTTCTCCCAGCAAAGACGTTTAGCAATATCTTCAATCTTCCTTTGTTCCTCCTGAAGTTCCTCCTTGGGTCGTTGCCACGCCTTGTAATTAGTCTTCCAATTGATAGGAGGGCCAGAAAGCACCCAATAACCGCCAGGTCTAAGAACTCTATCAACTTCCATCATGAGGATTCCATCTGCAAGAAGGAAGTACAAAATATGCAACCAAAGCCGTGCTACCGAAAAGGTTAACAAGTAAACGGAACAAAGTAAAACTAATTGTCTCGCAAAATTGTAAAACATCACACTTGTTCATATTACAAAGTAGGTATTCTTGCTACCAAAAAGCATTCATACCAGCAGCTCCCCATGGGATTAGACAACGAGAACAATGAGCCATATCAAACGCCTTAGATGGGTATGGCATTTTGACTGTTCCTAGTACGCCAATAACAGCGGGCACACCCCTTTCAAGAGCAAACTGAACCTGAGCTTCATGTGAGTCTCTTGGGGCAAATGACATTGCTATGACATACCTTTTCCAAAGATAAGCACCCCAACTAGCAACCTAGGATTCATAAAGCATTGTTAGACAAAGCACCCAACACAATAACGAGAAATTCTCTCCAAGTAGGTGAAGAAACTGAGACACAGATATCTTTTGGTATAAGAGAGGATTTCACAGTAGAAAGCATACCCCACAACCAGTGTCCAGAGCTGTCCGAACAGTTCCATTTTGAATCGGGATTACTGAAGCAAGCTGATTAATATACTTATCTGCTCCTTGAGGAAACTGTGTCCCTCCTCCAGGAAACCTAAACACATTACCTTCATACTGAATCCAGTTTTGAATGGCCTTCTCGACGGTCAAGCTCTTATATGGAGCATTTGCATATGGAACATAATCCCGACTTTTTGGCCACGGAAACGGGGTAACATACCCCTTGGGTGCTGGAATTAGGCAATGCAACTTCTTTTCTTGAGGTGGACAATGTCTTTCCCGATAGATCATATTTTCCCTTGGGAAATGCATAGCACGCTTTTGATCTTGACACGGTGTATAATCAGTGTAACGAGGATGACATGGCTTAAATTTTTTGACTTCTGTTCCCGAATCATCAATGCTACCCGCTTGGCCACCACGACGAGTCTCAAAATTGAGATTCGGTAGGATATTGCAGTTCTCACCAGCAGTCTTGGTGACTGCCAGAGCTATACTATCTCCCTTCCCAAAGCCACTTCTTTGCCATGCTCCAAGCAAATAGAAGAAGCAACATAGACCAGTTACTATAAAGATCGACACAGAAGTCCTAGTCCTATTGTCCCCTGAACTTTTATTTGCCATTGTTTTCCTGAAATGATTTCAAAGCTGAGTTAGGAATGAGAAGGAAATTGAATGCCGATGCACCTATGTTTTCCAAATGTATCAGAAGTACATATATCCAGACATTACACCTTATACTGCAAATGACCTCTATTATGAAAAAAAAAGAAGAGACCGTCACTAGATCAGAGCATAGTTCTATAGTAAGCTGATCGTCAAGGATACCAAATGCTGTTTCAGATTCTAGAAATTTCAGTAGAAGTCAATTAAAGCAAATTATAGAGTAAATCAGACAAAGCTCATTTTTTTCCCCTGATACTCCAATAACTGCAAATTAAGGTAGCAAGAGACGACCATAGATATTAACCACCCAGCAGTGTAATTCGACCAAAATCAAATCTTTTACTAGTTTGACAGTTCTGTAATACAAAAGGTTAATAAACTAACCCATAAATGAAGCTCTCAAATAGGTTGTGTTAGTTCCTACTTCCTACATAGTAAAACAGATATATATTACCAGAGAACAATGCATCAGCTTATAGAACGCAGCCCAAAGCTACAAAAACTGAAACTTGAAGCCAATAACTGATACTTAGAGCATACCCAAGAAAAACAGAAGTCTCAAAACTGCAAATTTATTATACTCTTAACTACATTAACAAACTATTGTTATACCCCATAAGAACAGATTTGAACCATGTACTGTAAAGGGGTTTAGAAAGTGAAGTCTCACCTGGCAAATGAATCAAGCAAATTGAAAAGAAAGATAGAAACTTTAAATCAAGAATTCTAATTAATTGAATGAAAAATCAGCTATAGAGTGTTGAATCAGCGTACCAATGGCATGAAATTATTTTCCCACACTTCCTTAATAACCTTCCAACTCTGCTTTTCAGTCCACAACTCAATTATGGTGCCACCCTTGAAGCTTTACAAATTAAAACAGAAAATTTAGCAGAATAACTGCAAAAATTTCCCCTGATTTTGAATATTCAAAAATATCTACAAGTATAGATCAAATTTACAAGTTTCCTCCTTTTTCCTGGTTTTGGGGGGGGG
>MCJB01035593.1:57551-75973 GCA_002018475.1 Nicotiana obtusifolia | reverse complement strand
GGGGGGGGTTGTTCTGTTTAGTAATCATATCAGTGTTTGCTAAAGCGTAAAAGAGGTGAGAAGTGCCACACCAATCCGATGAAATGGGACCCATATGGGATAGCACTAGAACGTAATAAAACGAAGGAAGTGGGACCTACCTTCATGAAAAATCTAAGACGTACTCTGTGGTCGTTCAATGTAATAGTCGGCAGGATGACGGCTTGAGATGAAGGATCTTGGTGAATCATGTACGGTGATTGGAGCAGAATTGTGAAACTAGAAAATTCTGTTCAGTCAAAGACTCAAAGTTAGGACTTGTTTATAACCGTCACTATTGTTAATAATTAAGGGTGGTTAACGGTCTGGTTCACACCGGACCAGACCGGTTTCGGACCGAAAACAGGATCATTTATTGCTTGGGGTGCCGGTCTCAGTAGCGGGACGGTTTGTCTTTTGAAATCGGATGAACAAGTACAAAAAAAGACCGAAACCGGACCGAACCGGTTCGGAAAAAAAAAATCTGCCAGTTTAAAAACTAGCCGTTGGTAACGGCTCTATTGAGCTAATAGCCATTGTTCAACGGCCAAAAACGGGCATTTCACCTCATAACCACCCCTAACTATTTTTTCCTGTAAATACCCCATTATTTCATCATATTTTTCACAAAAATCATCCAATTCTCTCTCATTCTCTCAAATTTTCTACAATATTGTATTTTGCTACTTCGGCTATTTGTGTAAATTATACAATTTTGATTCTTTATCAAGTTTTAATTGGAGTTGCTATTAAGTGAAGGTTCAAGTTTCAACTTCACCTCAATTATACGGTTATATTTAGTTGGTCGTTCTTACTTCCTACTCTTTTATTATATTTTTGTCATATATTTATTTTATTTGCTATAATTATGTCTCAAATATGTTTAATTGGAACTAGTAGTGGGGCACGTGGTCGTTGGGAAAATAGGGGTAAAGGAATTACTGGTAGTTCTAGTCAACACATAGATGATTCTCAATATTATCATGATTTTAGCTCTAATAATCCACTTGATTCTCAACACATAGAAGCGCAATATAACTATGAAACTGGGGTTAATTTAGAAGAACCACATGAATCTCAAGCTAGTCCACCTGAAGTTCAGTCTGACATGCCTCTTGTACCTCCTACTAGAGTCTCGGTTAAACGTAAGGACAGATCTGATGTGTGAGAATTTGTGCAAAAGAAAGTTGAAAATCATATGGCTGTATGTGGTCTTTGTGGAATGGAGTGGGTTTTCCAAAACTGGGGGTAATGAAGGTGGGATGGGTAAAATTAGGATTCACTTAAGAAATAAACATCTTAAGGGAATGGTCAATGCGGGCGGGGGGTATATTTATTTAGGAACCGAACATGGGGGAGTAGCACATGATGAATCCTCGGGTATCCAAGCGAAAATTAACCAAACAACAGGAAGGATTCTTACTTATGATAAACAAAGGGATAGGGAAAATATTGCTAAACTAGTAGTAGTAGAGGGTTTTACCTTATAGTTTTTCTTCTTCTACTGGTTTTGTTCGTTATATTCAAACTACATATAATCCTTCTTTTAAAGGTTTTCCAAGAACTATTGTTAAAAATGATATTATTAAATTTAAGAACGAATATAGATAATATTTGCGATATTTATTTGATAACTTTGACACTAGAGTATGCCTTACTACGGATATGGATCGTTCTACAAATAATTATGATTATATTACAGTTACTGTCCATTGGATAGATCCTGATTGGGTATTTCAAAACGTATTATTGCTTATAAAGTTGTTGATGAACGACACACGGGTAATTATATTTCTAAAACAGTTTTATCAATTTGTCGTACATATTGTTTAACTAACAAAGGTTTTAGTATTACAGTAGATAATGCTACAAACAACACAGAAGCACTTAGAAACTTGAGACCTATTTTGAACCCCCCTCCCCTCCCCCNAATTTTTTCATGTTAGATGTGCATGTTATATTTACAATTTAGTAGTAAAAGATGGTCTTGACTTGTTTAACCACATTATTGAAAAGGTGAAAGTAGCTATTGCTTTTATATTTAGAAATAAAAATCAAGAAAGAAAAAGAGAATGGAAAAGAAAATGTATAGAATTAGGAATGCCGATTAGGAGAGTCCCAAAAGAAGTTTGTACTAAATGAAACACTTTATATGAAGCATTGACTGTTGCTTATGAATATAGAGAGCCTATTACTCAAATGTATAATAAGTATTTATGGAATTTTATCACCTTAAAGAGGACGATTGGAACCTTGTTCAACATCTCTTTCAGTTTTTAGAAAAATTCTATCATGCTACTTTAGAATTTTTCGGACAAAATTATCCAACTACTCCTACCATGTTATATTATATGGCTAGAATATCTGAATTATTAAAATTATATAGGCAATACGAAGAATATAAAATGGCTGTAGAGGCTATGATTGATAAATTTAAAAAATATTTTTTTTCAATTCCCCAACTTTTTTACATTGCTTCTGTGTTGCATCCTGCATTTAAACTTAAGTTAGTTGAACAACTTGTTAGAGAAATATATGTAAATTTAGAGATTACACCTGTTGAAATTGCGACTAATAAATATCCAAGTGTAGAACATGCTTGTGCTAAAGTTCTTTCAGATACCGTGGCTGTTTTCGCAAAGTATAGAGCTTGGGCAGACACTGCTACACCAAATGCACCAATACTGTCAACCGGTGAAAGTTCTTCTCAAATGGGCAAAAGGCATGCGGGGATGAGCACTTTTGGAGGACTTGATCAAAAGTTGCTTTCAGAACAAGACGAGTACGAGGAGGAATACAGTGAGTTCCAAGTCTATTTAATTCAATATCTAAAGAAACTTACAAGTTTTGGAACTCATAATTTATTGGATTATTGAAAGAGTCAAGAATCGCAGTTTCCAATACTTACAAAAATGACCCGGGATATATTAACAATTCAAGATTCATCAGTTACATCGGAGAGCGATTTTAGCCAAGGAAGATTTCAAATTGGAGATCGTAGACATTCGTTGAGAGAAGAGGCAATGGAGACAGGAGTTTTATTCAGGGATTGGATCAGAGCAGAGCGAAGAAACTTTGGAATACCAGAACTTTCTCAGAAAAAAGACAAAGCGTATTTTGATCAAATTTTGGGCAACGGAACAAGTGAAGAAGGAGTCAAATAGGCAATGAAGTAGAAGATGAAGAAGAACAAGACGAAGATGATGAACCGGAACAACAACAACAACCAGTTCCTAAAGAAAAGCCTACGGCTATCTTAAAAAAATTAGCTAGTATGTTTAAAAGAATGTAATTTTCTACATTAGAATACACTACAATAAAATTGCTCTAAATCTTGGAATTCCATCACAAGTTCACAACTCTTTTCTTCTTATTTTTTTTAAAATTTATTCTTTGCGCAAAAATACTACAATTAATTACTAGTTTCTAATTGATTCAAATTTCAAGTTTAGATCTAATTTTAAAGTTTGAAAGTAATTCAAAGTTTGAAAGAATATTATAATTTTTTTAATTATAAGTTTGAACTTTGAAACAAACTAAACATTTCATATATATATACAAAGTTAGTAATATTTTATTGTTATATTTTCAAAAACTTAAAATTATCCATCACTATAGTAAAATTGCTCCAAATCTTGGAATTCCATCACAAGTTCACAACTCTTGTCTTCTTATTTTTTTAAAAAAAATTTATTCTTTGCGAAAAAATACTACAATTAATTACTAGTTTCTAATTGATTCAAATTTCAATGTTTGAATCTAATTTTAAACTTTGAAACTAATTCAAAGTTTGAAAGAATATTATAAGTTTTTTAATTCTAAGTTTGAACTTTGAAACAAACTAAACATATATATATATATATATATATATATATATACAAAGTTAGTAATAGTTTGTCGTTATATTTTCAAAAACTTAAAATTATCCATCACTTTAAATGAAAGACAAATTTAAAAAAAAAACCGCCCGGACCGGACCGGAAAACCGGTCTACCGGTAGCCGGTGCCAGTCACGGACTGACTTGCATCATATAGGACCGGCGGACCGGACTGGTAAGACCGGTTTGGTCCGGTCTTGATGCCCCTCCGGTACCAGATCGGACTGGAACCGAAATAAAATTCTGGTCATGAAACAGACCGGACTACTAGCCACCCTTAATTGTTATAGTTAATGTCACACTCTTTTCGTATATCCCCGTGGAGTATATAAAAGAGTTTTTCCAATTAAAGTGACGTTATTCAAAATGAGATTATTTAATTTATTTTCAGAGTCGCCACTTGAAATTTTAGATTGGTGTCCCAAGTCACCGGTTTTATCCCAAATCGAGGAAAAATTTCGACTTTCTTAACAAAGTCTGCGAACCAGAAATTATAGGTAAGGAATTCTGTTAACCCGAGGGAAGGTGTTAGGCACCCTCAGATTCCGTGGTTCTAGCACGGTCGCTCAATTGTCATAATCGGCTTATTATTTAATTTTAATACATACTTCTAGCCTATGGTAGATTTAGCTTTTAACCGCTTTTATATAATTGTTAGAGAATTGCAACATTAACTAAAATATGTCATGAACCACGTCACATAAATGCACCCATAATTTGTAACATATTTTAATTAAATATTGAGATTTTGGATTTGGGTCACATAAATGCGCACCCGAGTTTAGGAAATTGAGTTATTACAATAACGCGCCTGAAGCAACTACGCGTTTTTAGCTTTTCGAGGGCCATGAAATTCACTAAACAGCGCACCTCGGTTTTCTAAGTATTTGATTAATGAGGGCCATGTATTTGGAGATTTCATTTGGCATGGCACGCCTCAAATTATTTGACAGTTTCATTATTCGAGTTTTATTGAAATCGAGTCACCTAAAAGGCACCCTCGAAATTGACATTGTTACTATGTCACGGGAACCGTACCCATAGTCACAATGTTGTTAATCGTGCCTAAAACCAAACTACGAAGCATGAGGCGTTTAAGACTCAATTATTTAAGACATGTATTTAATTATTAAGAGGGCCATGAGTGATCGTTTGTTAATTACATGGCTCACCCCTATTAATTTAAAGGAACTTTTAACATTACACATTATTAAAGTAGCAGGCATATTTGTTTCCAATGATCAGTGGGTCTACTGTGGAATCCAAATTCTATAGTTTAGGCCCAAAACAAATCATTTAGCACAATTCCGTTTGCAAATATAGCCACTAGCTTTATAAAATAATCACATTCTGAATTTAATATTAACTTTCAGGAACATCCACATCTGAATCTTAAAATGAACAAATTTCAAACGAAACAGGCTCAATTACAAACATAGCCATTAACTTAAAAAAAACTATATTCTGAATTTTACATTAATAGCACTATTTCCAGAACAGCAATCTTAAAATAAACCAATCAGCATAAGCCCGATTACAAACATAGCCATTAGCTTCATAAAAATAACTATATTCTGAATTTTACACTAATAGCACTATTTCTAGAACAACAACTATCTGTTAATTTTCAACATTAATACTCGAAAAACAGCCAGGATTTGAATTTTACACTTAATTTCAGAAATAGCCATGATCTAAAGTTTATCACTAATTCCAGATTTCAGTTTTATGTTAATTTCAGAAACAGCCACACTGAACGCTATCGAAACTGGCCAATTCAAAAGTAGGCTCAATACCAGTTTTATACAAGACTACATTTCAACAATGAACCACAAACAAAGCGTAAATCAATGTGTGTTTAATTGTATAAGTTCGGCCAGAATCTAGGCTACCTACATGCTTGTAAGAAAAGATTAATCACAGATTCCCGTTAACAACTATAAACCTAATGACATGATTACAAACTGTGTACCAAACTATTACAGAAATAGCCCATGCAGTCTTAAATTTTACAAAGTACTGCTCAAATCCGGCACAATACAGTGAATCCTAATCCTGCTTTCTGTTTTCCTACTGTAATTAACTCGAAAATGACAAATAACTGTTCAATAGTACATTAAGTAACCAGCAGAAATATTATTAACACGATTTGAATAGAATAGATATTGAAAACTACCGATCGGTCCAGAAATAGCTTCAATCAAAATTGCGAATAAGAGACAACATCAACAAGTATTACCACTAATGATGAATGAACAAATTCAACAAGACGAGAAAAGAAATCAATTCAAACTTCATTTACCAAATCAGTACGACAGACTACTAACAAATAGTTTACTAACAAAATCAATCCATTTTTAATGATCAAACAATGCTGGATTTATAGGACTAAACAATAATATTCAATTCGAAATTGTGAAGGTATTTACACATACATATATATATATATATCCAACAGATGGCTCCTAAATAAAAGCAGGAAAATCCAGCAGAGCAACAGCAACAATCAAATACAGCAACTCTCCACTCGATTCACTATTTAACAGCAAATACCAAGCAAATTTGACGATGAAGCAGCAAAAAACAGTCAGTTAACAGTTTGGTGCATTAAATGCAGAAACGGGAAGCAAGGAGAAACTTGTTTTCGAAAGGAAGATGACTGTGTTTTCACCCAGAGTCCAAAGATGATTTCATAGAAGGTTTTTATGGCTATCGAGTGAATAATTTTCGTTTCCTCAAACTAAACTCTCCTCCTCTTTTTATATGCCAAAATCATAATATAACTTAGATTTTTTTTTTTTTAGATTTCCTGTTATCAGAATTCCAATCATACAATATCACCCTCCCCCTTAATAGATTTGCATGTGCGTGACCAAAAATCCCCCTTTAACAGATTTATGTTTTTAACTTTTTAAAAGTATCTTTTGCCCCCCAATGTTTCCCTTTGGGTTTATTTAATTGCCACTAAAGACTTGCTAGAAGTTTCTACCAATTATACCCAAATTGACCCCTTTTCTGGTTTTAACCATCTTATGGGTCAAATTGACCCGACCCAAACACATAGCCCAAGTCCAATTTTCAACCTAATCCCTTTGGGCTTCAATTTTCAGAAACTATTTTCATCTGTGGCCTCTTTAAACTGTAGCCACTATGAACTATTACAAAAAAAGAAACAGACCGATTTTGCCCTAAAAATATAATCAAAAGCTAAACCACTAAAGAACGGAGTAGAAGATGAAAGTATTTAGACAATAATTAACGGAATACAAAAAATGAAAAGGAAAAAAAAGAAAAAGTTATCTCGGACCATTATCTTCTTAAAAATCTAATTTTAAAACTAAAATCGACTTTAACCGTGTGTTCTTGTTAAGAACACACAGCTAAAGTTCATCTTAGTTCAAAACCGGCTCCACAAGGCTTTGATTTTAAACTTTAGGGTTTTCGATTTTTTGATTTAAAAATCGGAATGTTTTTAGGGATTTTGGTAATGAAGTGGAGTGTAGGTTCGGGATGAGAAGGGATCGATTGTTGTTTGTGTGTGATTATGTACGATTTTGGGGTGGATTTAAGGGGGGAGCAGCCATGGCTGTGGATGCTTAGGGCGGCTAGGGTTTGGGGCACTACAGAGGGGTCGTTTGGGAAGAAGGAAATGGGGGTCGGTTCAGACAATTTTATAGTAAGGGGATGTTAGTTCTGAGCCGTTAGATCTGTTGAGATCAACGGCTCAAATGAGTCGATTAGCTGAAACGGGGTCGTTTTGGTTTAAAGAAAGGGGAAAGGTGTTGGGTTGGTCCGAAAACTTTCAATTGGGCCTGGTTTAGTTTTAAAACAATGGCCCAGTCCGATTTCTTTTCTCCTTATTTCATTTTCTTAATTTCTTTTGTTCTTTTTTTTTAATTTTTCTTTTTAATTTTAAAAACTAGAAGACTTAATAATTAAAAAACCTAATTTACCTAAATGTGAAATTAAGCTAAGTAACTATTTATAAAATTTATAATAACGCTTGATTCTAAGAATTAAAGATTAAAAATTAAAGAAAGTATAAAATGAACTATTTTTTATGATTGTTCAATTTTATAAAACCAACAACTACTAATTCAATCCCAAGAAATGTAAAAATAAATCCTAAATGCAATGCATGATATTTTTTGGTATTTTCATGAGTTCATTACTTGAAAATTAAACATACAAGAAAATATAAGTAATAAAAAATCTAATAAAATTTTTAAAATGGCTAATAACTAATTAAAAACTATTTTATTGATTTTATAGGAGTATTTCACGTATGGCAAAAATCACGTGCTCACAGTTAACAAAGTTACATTCCCTCCCTTCAAGTTTAGAGCCCCTTTGCTAAGTTTCTGGGAGTTCAAAAGTACCTTTTTTTTTTTTTTTCAAAAAAGTATTTTAAAAAAAATTTAAGCTGTTTTGCCAATACAGAGAAGTACTTTTGGCCAGCAGCAGAAGTAGTTTTTTTATTTTTTGGAAGAAGCTGAAAGTTCTAGCTTCTTCCAAGAAGCAAAAGTAGAAGTAGAAAATTAATTTATTCAAGACAAAGCTATCTAACACCATAAATTAATATTTTTCAAATTATCCCTTACTAATTTAAGTTTTTCATTTCATTTTTGTTTCTTGTTTTTACCATTATTTTAAAATTAAAGATATCATATACATGAATCATATTGTAACTTTCCAAAAAATTTATTAACTTTTCTTGTTTTCGATTCTTTTTTTTTGTGTAATTTTTTGTAACTTTTCAAATTATCTTCTTCTTTTTTCACAATAAAGTAAATTATCTACATCCTTCTTTGGATTATCAATTCTCTTCCTACATATAATTATTTATAATTTCTTATGTTATATGCTATGTTCCCGAATCTTTAAAACAGTTATCAAATCTAATTTGTGAAAATTACCTACAAATAGGTAATAAATTTACAATTGCATCGCATAATCTATCTATATATATTATTAAAAGAAGAAGAAAAGGCATCCACATTAAGCCAAGTGGCAGCCTCACAATAGTCCACTTGGCAATTTAGGACAAAGTTAGTAAGGTTAGGTAATAATTAGTTTATTTTGAATTTAAATTTTAAAAAATAAAT
This sequence comes from Nicotiana obtusifolia, assembly GCA_002018475.1. Taxonomy (NCBI): domain Eukaryota; kingdom Viridiplantae; phylum Streptophyta; class Magnoliopsida; order Solanales; family Solanaceae; genus Nicotiana; species Nicotiana obtusifolia. Next base: position 66,972 of record MCJB01035593.1, on the reverse strand, counting down.
TATTCATTATGTGTTGTTAATAATTAGTTACTCTTCTTGAATTTGAATTTAAACATGCTTAACTTTTTTTTACGATTTTTTTTATATATTTAAAATTATTTCTATTTTATGCTCAATGCCATCTTTCAACTTTGACACTCGGAATCATCTAGTTACAACTATCATGGCTATACATAATTTCATCTGATGACATTCTTCTACCGATAAGTAATTCAACTATTATGCTAATGAAGACATTATTGCAGAGATTGAGGAAAGAAAAGAGCCTTCTGATATTCCTTTAGAAGTACAAGGCAAGTCTTCTACTAATATGGAGGCGCGTGATAGAAGTAGAGTGGAATTATTGAGAAATATTATCATGCGTGAGTGACTTTACTTATTATTTCATGGTGAATTACCAATATATAGTAATTTATGAAATAGACTTCTAATTTATACTGAATGATGAATTTTGATTATTCAAATCATCATGTAACAATAAGTAATTATACTAGATATTATTATATGCTTTGGTATAACTCTATATATAAAATTGATTTAAATCTTTAATATGTTTGTTTACTTTATGTTTATATTTTAATTAAATAAGATAAAAATAATAATAGAAGTCTCTTACGATAATTATTTAAGTTCAATTTTCTCTTTAAAAGAATTATAAGACCTTGGTACTATCCTTTTTGGTAATTTGACACTCAAAAGCATTTTATAGAAAGATTGGCCAAATACAATATGTTTACCAAATGTTATAAAAAGTACTTCTTAATGGATTAGCCAAACACAAACAGTTTTTTTTTTAAAGTACTTTTGAAAAAAGTACTTCTAAAAAAAGTGCTTTTTAAAATAAGCAGATTTTGGCAGCTTGGCCAAATGAGCTCTTATTTGTCCACTATTAACTTAAAACAACTCTTAAAAAATAATAAATAACATGATATTCTTACTATATTGCCCCTAATTATTATTATTATTATTATTATTATTATTATTATTATTATTATTATTTTTATTATTATTATTATTATTATTATTATTATTATTATTAAAAACTAACTTTGACTATTACAAATCCAAAATGTAGGGAAATGATAAAGGTAAAGCAAAATAGGTATAAAATAATAACTTATCCATTAGTTGACAAGTAAAAGTGGAGATATATTTTTAGAATAGCAGATAAATAAACTTGGATGGAGGGAGTAACTTTTAAAAAATTATTTTTTAGTGATCTTCTCTGTTCACCGTAGCCAAAATATCTAAGAAGTACTAATTGATTTAGTTTCATTTTAATGAAAAATTAACTCAAAGCGAAGAACATTTTTAATTTAGCTTGTTAAAATTGGGTTTATAAATTTAAGGAGTAAAGTGTATTGGTCAAAACCTGAGGAGTTAATGACCACCATGAATTGGATAGATGGTCACTCTTAAGACCACTATTTAAAATATAATCAAAATTTACAAAGTATTTCAAATTTAGCTATTACGGAATTAAACTTCAGACCTTGGATCTGAAATATCAAATTTCCATTAGATCTACAACTCATGTGACTTGTTAATCTAACAAACCACAAGGTTTATCTAGCCTCTTTGTGCATATGAAAATATCCATGGCAGGTAACCAGGGAAACGGAACTAGTGCAACAGATAACATTCCCCTTAACCGTATGAACGCCATCAATGAAGGCTACGAAACACAAGGCGAAGTAGTGACGCCCACTGCCTCCCCCAGGCGAGAGAGGCCGCCTCCCCCTTTCTGCAGCACAACAAAACCAAATGGGAAAGGAGCCTCCACGTCCACGGGAGAAGGGACGCCACCTGCTATGAAAAAGCTCCTCGAACCATGGCTAACTGATACCCTAGTAAGTGTGCTCAACAAACAAGCTCCACGCACGACTACAGAAACCACAAGAGCCCGCGCGGTACCGCGAGGGGACGAACAGGGCGATCAACTAGACCCTCCGACTTTAGGTAAAACTCACAATGTTACTGACAGTACAGGTGACAACGTCCTCGTTACTTTTCTGAAAAGGATGGAAGAAATGAAAAATGAAAATAAGGCGCTCAAAGACCAAATGAAACAACACAAGGAACGAGTAGATAAGATACCTGGGCCCCCAAATTACTGCTGAAAAGGGACACCGGTAGGTTCATAGAGCAGCCATATAGCGAGGAGCGGCTCCACATGCCATACTGAAGACCTTCAAGATGCCCTCATATCTCAAAATATATGATGGGACAACCGATACCGAGGACCATGTGACTCACTACGTCACCGTCGTAAAAGGCAATGACCTCACCAAGGAGCAAGTGTCCTCTATTTTGCTGAAAAAATTTGCTCCCTCACTAGAGGAGCATTAACATGGTATTCACAGCTACCAGTATGTTCCACAACTACCGTCGCAACTTTTCAGAATGGGTTGAGTAGAGAAGGTTCAAGAGCGACCAGAAAGCTACTCCGCCGGTTAATGAAGTATCCCCCAACCACTTGGGATAAAATTCATAATGCCTATTGTGTCAAGGTCCGAGCAGATGATGACGACCTCAACGGACCAACTCGTCGGCTCATCTCAGTATAATCCGAGCTCAGGAAATAACAAAGAGACAATATGAGGAGATATCACCCAGTCTCGCATCCAAACAGGGAGCGACATCAATGCTATGTCAGGACATCTGCTCCCCCCTTTCGCTATGAAGACGCCCCATCCAGGACGAGATCAGGGACTCACAGAAGCGATAGAGGTATGCCCCCTTGTTATCTGCTCACAACTTTTGTGTTTCACCTACAGAAGTGGTCTACGCCCTTGAAAAGCTCAGAACGAAGGTAAACTGGTCGCCAAAGATGAGATCCAAACCCAACACCAGGAAATCTGACGCTCTCTGCGAATTCCACCAAGAATGCGGACACAAAACAGAAGATTGTGTTGCCCTACGACTAGAGGTGGCAAGCCTACTACAGCAAGGGCACCTCAAAGAACTGCTCAGTGACAAAGGCAGGAATATCTTAGCAAGGGGTGGAGAACGTCAAGGCCCGCCGAAGCCACCTTCGCCAGCTCGTATCATCAATATGATTATTGGTGGTAACGATGACGCCACCATCAATGGCGTCAAATTCACCACCACCCACAAGCTTATAAGAACAATCACCCACGAATGGTATGATAGACTCGAAGAAAGTATCATCTTCGATGAGTCAGATGCCGACGATTTGACTTTTTCCCTCACAATGATGCCCTTATCATTACTTTATGAATTTTAGATACTGATGTTAAAAGAATCACGGTAGATGATGGAAGTGGAGTGTGCATCATCCATCCCCGAGTTCTCGCCTAGATGAGACTCGAGGATAAGATAGTGTCGCCCTACATCACACTAATCGATTTTATCAATGCAGTTGAACGGACTTCAGGAGAAATTACACTCCATGTCCTTGCCGGTGGGGTAACTATGGAGACAACGTTCCATATCATGGACCAGGCCACCGTGTACAACACTATAGTAGGACGACCATGGATACACCTTATGAGAGCCGTCCCCTCTAGCTTATACCAATTGATCAAATTCCCAACACCTTGGGGAATATTCAGCATATGAGGGGAACAATGCACATCTCGAGAATGTTACCGAGTAGCCATGGACAGCATGACAAAGGAAAAACAAGCATAGAAATCAACAAGGTTGAGACTGCCACAAGATTGGGCTAGGGATGCCATTATGGATCCCAAAACAGTCGAAGCCGCAGAATCAACCATAGATGACGTCAACCCCGTTCAATTAGACCACAAAGACCTCAGTGAAAAGGCCTACATCGGTTCAAACTCCGAGAACCAGGTAAATTTAGTTAATTCTTAATAGCTAACACAGATTTGTTTACTTTCAGACATGCAGATATGCCAGGCATCCCCAAAGAGATCGCCACACACAAATTGAAATTCAACCCCTTCTATCCCTTGGTAAGGCAGGTCCGACGAAAGTTCAACCCTACCATCAATGATGGCATCCACGAGGAGGTAGAGAAGGTATATGAAAACGGTTCCATCAGGGAGTCGAAGTACCCCAAATGGATAGCCAACGTGGTGATGTTCAAAAAGAAAAATGGGAAATGGAGGATGTGTGTGGACTTTACAGACCTAAATAAAGCATGCCCGAAAAATTCATTCTGTTGCCACATATCGACCAACTCATTGATGCAACAGTGGGGCACGAGCTGCTAAGTTTCCTGGATGCATATTCGGGGTATAACCAGATACTCATGGAGGAAGAAGATCAAGAAAAGATCACATTCATCACCCACGGGGGAACATATTGTTATAGGGTTATGTTGTTTGGATTGAAGAATGCAGGGGCCACCTACCAGAGGTTGGTCACAAAAATGTTCAAAGACCAACTCGGCAAGACCATGGAGGTATATATTGGCGACATGCTGGTCAAATATGTGAGGGCAGAAGATCACACCGACCATTTGAAGGAGGCTTTCGACATACTAAGACAGTACATGATGAAACTAAACCCCGAGAAATGCGCGTTTGGAGTAGCCTTGGGAAAATTTTTGGGCTTCTTAGTATTGCAGCGAGGGATTGATGTCAACCCAAACCAAATCAAGGCTATCGATGGAATACCTGAGCAATCGACTACTAAGAAGCAAGTCCAAAGACTGATTGGTCGAAGCCGCTTTATCAAGATTTATCTCACGGTCATATGATAGATGTCACATAATTTTTGGCGTACTCAAAAAGGATAACGGCCTGGACGCTCGAGTGTGTGCAAGAACTGTGAGAACTGAAGGCATATTTGTCATCACCACCTTTACTCTCGAAGCCCGAACTTGGGGGAACATCTCCTCGTCTACCTCGCTGTCTCCAAAGTAGCAGTAAGTGTGGTCATGGTTCAAGAAAACAAAGCTATGAAATCTCCTATTTATTACATCAGTAAAACACTTGTCGACGCCGAGACGAGGTACCCACACTTCGAGAAATTGGCCCTGGCCTTGGTCGTAGCTTCACGAAAGCTTAGACCCTATTTCCAGTGCCACCTTTTCGGTCGTCACCACTTTTCCCCTAAGAAGCATTTTACGTAAACCCGAGCTGTATGGGAGGCTGGCCAAATGGGCATTGAGCTAAGTGAGCACGACATCACATATTAGCCTCGAATAGCAATAAAGTCGCAAGTGCTCGCCGACTTCGTCGTAAATATTAGCGCAAAAGTAATGCTCGAGGCCGAGAAGGAAGCCGCTCAAGCTTCTCTTCAAACACAAGACCTCTGGGTCCTGTACACCGATAGTGCATCCAATGCTTCTGGATCTGGATGGGGCTCGTACTTGAGGTCCCTACCGGCATAGTAATTCGCTAGTCCATAAGATGACCATATATGTCTAACAATAAGGCTGAGTATGAGGCCGTAATTGTAGGGTTGCTAGCACTCAAATGTTGGGCGAAGTGGCTGAGACTCCGCTGTGTTCTTAGCTCATATTCAACCAAGTTACAGGGACTTTCCAAATCAAAGAACAAAGATTGCAAAAATATCAAGCCGATATCTGTAAATTGCTGCCCAATTTCGACGAATGCCTGCTTGACCAGATCCCACGAACCCAGAACATCAAAGCAGATGGCCTCGCCAGGTTGGCCACTACCACCAGAAGCATCACGACCGGGGATAAAATCGTAGTTCATCTCCTCAACTCGTCACTAGACCAAATTGAGGTAAAATCTATAAGTTTAACTTGAGACTGGAGAAATTGTATTATTACATATTTGCAGGATAGCACCCTCCTAAATGACAAAAAGGAAGTTAAAAAACTATGAATGCAAACGACCAGATACAGCCTCCTTCTTAACGACTTATACAATAAAACATATGGCGGCCCTTTGGCGAAATTTTTGGGTCCGAATCAAACCAGCGCGTTCTCAAGGAAGTCCATGAAGTCCACTATGGTGCTCATTTTGGCGATCGAGCACTTGTCAGATGCCTCATACGAGCCAGGTACTACTGGCCCACCATGAATAAAGACGCCTCATAGTTCATGAAGAAATGCGAGCAGTGTTAGAAATACGCCCCGATAATTCACCAAGCAAGCGAACACCTTCATTCGGTCACCTCTTCATGGACATTTATTAAGTGGGGAATGGACATCGTAGGTCCACTTCTGCCGGGGCGAGGTAATGTACGATTTCTTTTAGTTTTAGCTGACTATTTCTCTATATGGGTGGAAGTAGGGACATTCTCCCAAATCCGCGAATAAGAGGTAATCACTTTCATATGGAGAATCATTATCTACCGATTCGTCTTACCTAAGATAAGCTGCAACAACGGACCCCAATTCATAGGAATAAAAACCACCGAATGCTTCGAAAAATGGCACATTAAGAGGATACTTTCAACTCCCTATCACCCAGCCAAAAATGGGCAAGCAGAATCCTCAAATAAGTCCATACTAAACATCATAAAAAAGAAGCTCAAAGACGCCAAGGGATTATGGCCGGAAATACTACCGGAAGTATTATAGGCGCACAGAACCGCCCCGAAGACGAGCACAGGAGAGACACCTTATTCCTAGTTTACGGAACAGAAGCAGTTATACCAGTCGAGGTCGGAGAACCCAGCCCGAGGTACTCCCATAAAAGTGGCACCAGCAACAACGAGAGCAGGAGACAAGAGCTCGACGAGTTCGACGAGCGAAGAGATATGGCGTACATAAGGATGGTCACCCCAAAATAATAGGCAAAATGCTACTACAACAAAAAGGCAAAGGTACGACCGCTCAAGACCAGGGACTACGTACTCAAAGCCAAACCGAAGCAAATAGGGACCTGTGAGTAGGCAAATTGGGAACCAACTAGGACGGGCCATACAAAATTATAGGCAAAGAAAACAAGGGTTCATTCCAACTAGAGATAATGGAAAGGAAACAACTACCAAATAATTGGAATATCAGCCACCTCAAATACTTCAACTTCTAGAAAATAAGAAGTGCCCCCCAAGTCATACGCTTTTTCCCCTCACTTGAGTTTTGTCCCAATAGGGTCTTCTCAAGGAGGTTTTAACGAGGCGACGAGTGGGACACTTGACTCGGAGTGTACGAGAACAGACTAATTTTTTGATTGCCCGACTCCTCAAGATTCTCCAAGTCAAACAAAAAAGGGACTAGATATACTAGAACTGGGACTAGAACTCCAGCCAACACCTAAAATTTGTAACTTTATCCAAAAATTACCTAAGGGAAAAACAATGTAATCAGAACAACGACGTCAAAGAAATAAAAAATCACGTTTATCAAAACTGCTCTAACGAAAGGTTAAGTTTGACCAAGCTCGAACAACGCCTACTAGCCCTCGGCCACAACTTAAAAAACAGTTAAGTTCGACCAAGCTCGAACAACACCTACCGGCCCTCGGCCACAACTTAACGAAAGGTTAAGTTTGACCAAGCTCGAACAGCACCAACTGGCCCTCGGCCACAACTTAATGAAAGGTTAAGTTCGACCAAGCTCGAACAACACCTATCAGCCCTCGGTCATGACTTAACGAAAAGTTAAGTTCGACCAAACTCGAACAACACCTACTGGGCCCTCGGCCACAACTTAATGAAAGTTTAAGTTCGACCAAGCTCGAACATCACCTACCGGCCCTCGACCACAACTTAACAAAAGGCTAAGTTCGACCAAGCTCGAACAAATACCTATCGGCCCTCGGCCACGACTTAACAAAAGGCTAAGTTCGACAAATCTCGAACAACACCTACCGGACCTCGGCCACATCTCAACTACGAGACATAGTCGAACTATATAAACAAAAGGCCAATATGGCCCATGGCTATTTGTCTCAAAGGCTACGGTCAACTAGAAGGCGACAACAATAAAAAGGGCAAAAAAGCGAAACAATGCAAACACAAAAGCAAAAACATATAAGTACAGAAACAAATCGCATCAATGAAAAAGGTACAAGGATCAACTTTGATATTCATACTTAGATACAAAGGCACTCGAAGACGCCAACAAAATACACAAAAAGTTAAAAGAAAACTACTGGCCATCGCTATCACGGCCTTCAACACCCTCGCCATCTCGGCCTTCAATGATGTCACCACCCTAGCCGTCGACACCATCACCTATCTCGGCCTCCAGCATCTTCTCCATCCTCGCTCTGAGGGTAAGCTGAATCATACCAGGTGTAAAGCCCCAGAAATTTTCTAGCAAGATTAAGCTTAATTCAAGCTTAAGAGAATAATTAGCGAGATCTCGAAGTATATGCGAGCCCATACAAGGTATTGGAATCATCACAATACTTGGACATGAAGGTCATGAGGGCCGGAGGTCCCTAAGTTAAGTGTTTAAGAAAATAAATTTGAAAAATTGAAATGAGAAGATTAGAAAAATCACTGAAGCCCTGCGTGGCCAAGATGCGTAGCCCATGCTACGTGGCCCATTCCAGAAGAAGGAAGGAAGAGGAGAAGAAAAGGCTCAAGCTTCATGGCCCACACAGCCACCCACGCAGACCGTGTGCTATAAAATAGCGGGAGTTCGGGGAGAGAGAAAGAGTTGATATTTTTGGCTAAGTTTTGGGGTTCTAGAGAGAAGGTGGAGCATCCCCTACGTAAATACACTTCAAAGGTGAATTTTATGATACTTTTATGATGGATAACATTGATTAAGGCTAGTATTAACATCTACATGGATTGAAATCCATAGGAATTGGTCCAAATCTTCAAGAACAGCAAGTGAACCCTAGTTTCGATTTTGGCTTCAAGAGGTAATTTCTCTACTCTATACTTTCATATAATTATGGATTAAGTATGTGGATGAGATTGTGGTTTAGGAAATGCTATTAGTTTGGAGTATTACATGAGTCTTGAAAATGGGTATTGTGAGTTAGGGTTCTTGAAAAAGGGAGATAGTGAATAATAAAATTATGAACTTTGTTGAGTTGTTTGGTGGTTCTTTAGTTAGAAATACTAAAGTATTACATGGATTGAACAAGATCTAAAATATATAATTCTTCACCATTATTGAGCTAAGCGAAGAAGACGATGACTGGTGTTGATTTGGTGAAAATGAGTTAAATACTATTCTTTATAAGCTTGTGAAATTTATATTGAGTATTGTTGTTGACCTCAAAATGAGAGGATTAGAGTTAAAAGTTCAAGTTTTGACGTCTATGATGAGAATATGAATTTTTACTAGACTTGTGAAGTTGGACCTAAGTGTTGGACACATAGTTGACTTAGTTGATTATGCCGTAACGCGTCGTTGATGTATATGAGTTCATTATGTAGATATTAGCTTGTTTGGCGACGTATGAATATTTTAATCAATTTGAAGCTTGGAATGAAGGTAAGTTGATTGATCTTACTTTTCTCGAGGGACTTTCTCTAAGAATATGATTTTTGGCTAAGATATGAGTTTTTATATATGTGTGTCCGTACTTGTGGGGGGGGGGGG
>MCJB01035593.1:38064-57531 GCA_002018475.1 Nicotiana obtusifolia | reverse complement strand
GTGGGGGGGGGGGGGGTGCGTGCGGATATCTCCATGTACTAAAATATTGTATTTCATATGAAGTATCATATTATTTTCAAAAAACCTTGTTTTAAAGATGATACTTGAGATTAACGTTATAAGTTTTATTAAAGAACTTATGTTGATGATAAAGGAATTAAATATTTGAGTTCTATTGTTACCTTTGTTTTATAAAAAGAGAAAAATAATATTTCTAAATCTTTAGATTTTGAAGTACCACTTGTTATATCTTTAAGAATTGGAATTCCTTTTGCTATTTTTTAATATGAAATAAGAAAGGATTTTATTTGATTTTGTTCAAATAGCTTGGATTGACTATAAATGCCATGGTTAATAAAATAGATACTTTGAGGTTATATGCTACGAATCTATTTTGAAATATCAAATGTTTTGGGAGTTATTAGTGGAGACTACTGAGGGCTACGTACTATACACCCTTGTGGTCCGGCCCTTTCCCGGACCCCGCGCATAGCGGGAGCTTAGAGTACCGGGCTGCCCTTTTAGTGGAGACCACTGAGATTGGTTCGAATATTGAGTTTGTTACCATTGAACTATACATGCTGGTGCACATTCTAAGGCTAGGCCGAGGTTTGATAAAGTCTCCCATTATGAGGGCAAATGATCATTACTTAAAGTAATGAGGTTAAGTCGACTAGTACGACACTATGGGAAGCCGCCTAGACAAGTAGGATCAAATACTTATTGTTAGGTCGATCACCTAGTGGTTGTTTATTATGTCGGTGTCGGTATAGTACTCCTGGTAAAAAGGCAAAAGATAATTTTGTTATATTTAGGCTTAATGAGCCGAAAGTGATTTCAATGACTTAATGAAGTTGAAATAGTTTTTCATGATTCTTATTAGGATCAAGTGTTGATATAAATGTTTTAAAAGTTTGTATCATGATTTACATTTTTTAGTCTTTTTTTTAAATGATAAAGAGCATGAACTGATATAATTGTTATCTTTCTATATCAAATGTTGGTTGCACTACTTTTGTAAATCCTTGCCGCAGGAACTTGAGTTAGAGAGAGTCTATGACGCTTATTGAGTACTGTCATGGTGTACTCAGCCCTCAGGGGCCTCTCCAGGGTTCCACTTATTTTACTTGTTTTCAGGATAAGATGTGGTACGTGATGAGCACATGGGGCTATGATGACTCTCTTTTCGAGGCATATAGCAAGGCACCACTTCTATTCCGTGGTAGCATTCATGTTGATCTTGCTTACTTTTGGTGGGGTTTGTACCAAGTATTTATTTAATCCTTGTGTCTTAGAGATTCCATAGACATTTATTATTCTTTTGGAGTTATAATGGAGCGTTATTCATATGGCATACATGAAATAAATATTGTTATTCTTTTGTATTTTCAATTATTGAAAAATGATGGATTTAAAGATTTTGTTTCATGTATTGTTTTGATCATTTTAAATGATTGTGTTTTCTAAAAGGCTTCCGCATGTATTTATTTTGCATATATATATATATAGGCATTCTTGTACGTTTTGGTTCGCCCAGGTTGGATAGTGAGCCGGGTGGCAGTCACGTAGTTTTGGGTCGTGACAAACTTGGTATCAGAGCACTAGGTTCTAATTCGAGTCCTAGGAAGTCTGTGGAATCTTGTCTAGTAGAGTTCTCCTTATTTATGTGTTTGCACCACACCTATATCGGGAAGGCTACATGGACATTGTAGGATTGTCTCATTTTTTTCTTCTCACTCTAGATCATACGTTAAAGCTTGAAGTAAGGAGCAAATTATCTATTTGTGTCGAAATTACGATGAGGTTTACGAGAAGAGTGCTGAGCATAATTCTTGAGATTTAAGTAATGACACTAGCTACTGGTGTTGCCAAGAAAACATTGGTGGCTCTTCATATGAATATGTAACGAGCCGGCCGGTCGTTTTGAGAGTTGTAGTCCCATTCCCCTATTTAGTGCTTATTTTGTACTTTATAGCTGTTATGCGACTTGCTGGGGTAGCCGGCTCGGGTCCGGAGAGATTTCGGAATGAATTGAGACACTTAGTCTCAAGGATCAAAACTTAAGTTGAAATAGTTGACTGGATGTTGACTTATGAGTAAACAACTCTGGAATGGAGTTTTAATGGTTCCGTTAGCTCCGTTGGGTGATTTTGGACTTAGGAGAGCATCCGGATTGTGATTTGGAGGTCCGTAGTGGAATTAGGCTTGAAATGGCGAAAGTTGGATTTTTGGGAAGTTTGACCGGGAGTGGAAATTTTGATATCGAGGTCGGATTCCGATTCCGAAAGTTGGAGTAGGACCATAATGTCATTTGTGACTTGCATGCAAAATTTGGGGTCAATCGGACGTGATTTGATAGGTTTCGGCGTCGTTTGTAGAAGTTGGAATTCCTTAATTTCTATAGGCTTGAAGTGGGATGAGATTCGTGTTTTTGATGTTGTTTAAGGGGATTTGAGGGCTCGACTAAGTTCGTATGATGTTTTGGGACTTGATGGTATGTTTGGTTGAGTTCCCGGGGGCCTCGGGTGAGTTTCAGATGGTTAACAGAGCAATTTTTGACTTTGAAAACTGTTGGTTTTTCAGTTACCGGTTTTTTTATATGCGTTTGCAAGAGAGGTCTCGCATTCACAAAGAGTATCTGGGAGGTAGGCGTGGAGTTGTTCTTCGTGTTCGCGAAGGGGGCAATGTGTTCAGAAAGGTTGGGGGGTCAGTGTGCATCGCGATCGCGAGAGGGAGCTCGCGTTCACGTAGAGGGGTGAGGCAAGCTTGGGCACTAGGCCTTAAGGCTTCGTGTTCGCGGTTATGGGGACGCGTTCGCGTAGGCCGAGCTCTATAAGGCATCGCGTTCGCGTAATAGGATTTTCTGGGCAGTTGAGTTTTGTGCCTCGCGTTCGTGAAGAAGGCATACCTGGACAGATTTAAAAGTTTCAAAAATGAGGGTTTGAGTTCATAACACAAAAAATGATTTGGGAGCTCGGTGGGAGGCGATTCTTGGAGAGATTTTCAAGTGGGTGATTGGGGTAAGTGATTCCTACCTAGTTTTGGTTAATTTTCATGATTATGTCTTTAATTTCATCATTAAATTAGTGATTTTGGGTGGAAATTTGGGGGAAAATGGAGGAAAGTTCTTAGGCCGAATTTCGAGGTTTTGATCGAGATTTCGGTGTCGGATTTGGGTAATTTTGGCATGGGTGGACTTGTGGTTGAATGGGTGTTCGAATTTTTGTGACTTTTACCCGATTCCGAGACGTGGGACCGAAGGCCGGCTTTTGAGTCAATTTTTGACTTTTGATTAATAACTTAGCATTTTCTTATGGAGTTGATTCTTTTAGCCCATGTTGATTGTATCGAATTGTTTGTGGCTAGATTCGAGGCATTCGGAGGCTATTTCGCAAGGGAAGGGTGTGTTGGAGTAGAGATTTGCTCGCATTGAGGTAAATAACAGTTCTAAAGTTGGTTTTGAGGATATGAAACCCCGTATTATGTGTCATGTGTTTGGTTTTGAGGTGACGCACATGTTAAGTGACGGGCGTGTGGGCGTGCACCGTAGTAATTGTGACTTGGTCAATACCATAAAATTGTATAGTTGAATAATCTGTTATTATCCGCACATTCTCCATGTATCAGAGAAATTGAACTGCAAATCATGTGAGAAATCATGTTTAGACTATGCGTTGGCTCTGTAGGTACCCATAGAGGTCGCGTACATGTTGAATTATCTGCTAAATTGTTGTTTTGTACTCAATCACGATTTTATTTGCATATCATATCTCAGTCTCTGTCGTTCTTTGTTGATACATTATATCATTTCTGTTTGGGCTGATTTTTGTGATTTATGAGAGCTCGAGAGACTGGAGAGGTTGATGACTGAGTGAGGCCAAGGGCCTGATTGTGAGGATATTATGGGATCGGGCTGCGCGCCGCAGCATGTTTTATTGATTTATGCCGTGATTGGCTTGTTATAGCGCTTGGGCTGAAGGAGCCCCTCCGGAGTTTGTACACACCCCCAGAGAGCGCAGGTACCTACTAGTGCGAGTGCAAAGTGCTGAGCGATTGAGAGGAATGAGTGATAGTGAGGAATGAGTGATTGTGAGGTTGGAGTGAATGGGAGGACTGAGCGACTGTTGCTCTGAGAGGATGCATTTGACTTTCATTTCTGTTGCACTTCAGCTGTCGTATATCATCGTCTTGTAATTTCTAAAAGATATTATATTCTGTTTCACTTGAACTTGACATGGATTAACTGCTATGACCTAAATTGTCGAACTTGAAAACATGCCTACCTTCCTATGTTGAAATTACTGTAATTGAACTATAACTGTGAAGCTCGTCACTAGTTTCAGTCCTTTATTTAGTCTTGTTACTTACTGAGGCGGTGGTACTCAAGCTACACCCTGCACTTCGTGTGCTGATCCTGGTGTTTCCGAACACGGTGGGTGTTGATTACTTTGTGCAGTTGATCTTTTGGGAGGTTTCAAGGTAGCTGCCCGGCGCTTCGCAGACCTTGTCTCTCCTTCCCTATCTATCCAATTTATGTAATTAGTTTCAGACTATTATAGACAGTACTCCCAGATTTGTGATGGTCAGACGCTCATGTATTCAGTGACGCCCTGATGTTGGGATTTCTATATTGGTTTTGACTTTCTATCCATTTTGAGAGTTTTGTTTATTAACACCTGAGTTATCCTTATTTTTCATTTAAAAATGTGGAAGTATTTTGTAGTGTCGGCTTGCCTAGTACCACGTTAGGCGCCACCACGACAGGCTATGTTTTGGGTCATGACAAGTTGGTTTCAGAGCATAGGTTACATAGGTCTCACGAGTCATGAGCAAGTTTAGTAGAGTTTTGCGGATCGGTACGGAGACGTCTGTACTTATCTTCGTGAGGCTGCCGAACCCTTAGGAAACTTCATATTCTTGTATTCTTGTCGTGCGGATTTGTTGATTCCGGTACTAAACTTCTGTATTCTATTCTCTCAAAAATGGTGAGGACACGTGCTACCGGTCAGGATGGACATCCACCAGTACTACCAGCTAGGGCCACGAGAGACCGAGGTCGCAGTAGCCGGTAGGGGTAGAGGTGCAGCTCGTACAACAGCTAGGGCAGCACCTACAGATTCGCTAGTTGCCCCATTTTAGGAGCAGGTTCCAGTTGTGGATGAGCCAGTGGGACCAGCTCAGGCACCAGTTGTGTCCATTGTGATTCCAGGCCTTCAGGATGCCTTAGCTCAGATTTTGACAGTGTGTAACAGCCTTGCTCAGGCGGTCTCTGTTTTGACCGCAGCAGCCACTTCTCAGGCCGGGGGAGGTACTCAGACTCCCGCTGCCCATACTCCAGTGCAGGTGATGCAGGGACTCCATACATTGGGGGTACTACCAGCCCATCCGGTTGCAGCTACTCAGGCCCAGGTGGTCCCCGTTATTGACAATGAGTAGAGGAGACTAGAGAGATTTGGGAGGCTCCAGCCTCCATCATTTAGCGGGGTTGAGTCAGAGGATGACCAGGGTTTCTTGGATAAGGGCCAGCGGATTCTTCACATTGCGGGTATTCTAGAGATCAGCGGGGTCTCGTTCACTACTTTTCAGTTCATTGGGGTTGCCTTTAGATGGTGGGAGGCTTATGAGAGGCGCAGGCTTGTCGGTGCAGCACCACTTTCATGGCAGGAGTTCTCCGTTCTCGTCTTGCAGAAGTTCGTGCCACAGTCTCGCAGGGAGGAGCTGCGCTGATAGTTTGAGCAGCTACGTCAGGAGGGCATGTCTATGACGCAGTACGAGATGAGATTTTCTGAGTTGGCTCGTCAGGCAGTTTGGTTGGTTCCCCCTAATAGGGAGAGGATTAGGAGGTCCATTGATGGCCTCATATATTAGCTACGGTTGCTTATGACTCGAGAGAGGGTATCTGGTGCTACTTTCGACGAGGTGGTTGATATTGCTTGGTAGATAGAGATATTCCACAGTCAGGAACGTGGTGAGAGGGAGGCCAAGAGGCCTCGTGGATCGAGTGGTTTCAGTGGTGTTCCTTTTGGGGGTCAGTTCTACCATGGCAAAGGTCGTCCTTATAGGCACGCTCAGACGGCTCGTCCAGTTCACCGTGGTGCATCATCTAGCCATGGTTCATGCAATTCTCATCAAGGTCAGTCATCTCTTAGTGCCTTCCAGCTCAAAGTTCATCCCGCGCTCCATTGGTTCTGGTTCATCTATGCCGGATCCTTCTAACAGTTATCCAGGTGCTCGGGGCTCCCTTTAGTCTCCACCACCAGCAGCGGGGAGTTGCTTTGAGTGCGGGGAATTTGGGCATATGTGGAGGCAGTGTCCTCGCCGCCTGAGAGGTCCAGTGCAGCAGAGGAGTCAGGCTGCGACTTCAGCACCAGTTTCTTCACCACCCACCGAGCCAGCTCGAGGTGGGACTCAGTCAGCTAGGGGTCGCCCAAGAGGGGGAGGCCGATCAGGTGGAGGCTAGGACCGATTCTATGCTATTCCTGCCAGGCCAGATGTTGTTGCTTCAGATGTAGTGATAATAAATATTGTCTCAGTATTCCATATGAATGACTCTGTATTTTTTGACCCTAGTTCCACTTATTAGTATGTATCCTCGTATTTTGCTCATTATCTGGATATGCCCCGTGAGTCCTTAGTTTCATCTGTTCATGTATCTACGCCAGTGGGTGATACTATTATTGTGGACCGTGTATATCGGTCGTCTGTAGTGTCTATTGGGGGATTGGAGACTAGAGTTGATCTCTTATTGCTTAGTATGGTTGATTTCAACGTGATCTTGGGTATGGATTGGTTGTCTCCCTGCAATGTTATTCTAGATTGTCACGCTAAGACCGTGATGTTGGTGATGCTGGGGTTGCCAAGGATTGAGTGGAGAGGTTCTCCAGACTATGTTCCCAGCGGATGGTTGAGAAGGGTTATTTATCTTATTTGGCCTTTGTGAGGGATGTTGGTGCTGATACTCCTACTATTGATTCTGTTCCGGTGGTGCGAGATTTTCTGAATGTGTTTCCTGCAGACCTACCGGGCATGCCGCCCGACAGGGATATTGACTTTGGTATTGACTTGGTGCCGGGCACTCAATCCATTTTTATTCCTCCACATTATATGGCACCAGCTGAGTTGAAGAAATTGAGGAGCAGCTTCAGGAACTTTTTGATAAGGGGTTTATTAGGCCTAGTGTGTCGCCTTGGGGTGCGCCGGTTCTGTTTGTGAAGAAGAACGACAGTACTATGTGGATGTGCATTGATTACAGGTAGTTGAACAAAGTTACAATCAAGAACAAGTATCTTTGCCGCGCATTGATGATCTATTTGACCAGCTTCAGGGAGTGAGGGTGTTCTCTAAAATTGACTTGAGGTCTGGGTACCACCAGTTGAAGATTCGGGACTCGGATATTCCAAAGACAGTATTCATGACCCGTTATGGTCATTGTGAGTTCCTTGTGATGTCTTTTGGGCTGACCAACGCCCCAGCAGCATTCATGCATCTGATGAAGAGTGTATTCAGCCTTATCTTGACTCGTTTGTCATAGTGTTCATTGATGACATCCTGGTGTATTCTCGTAGACAGGAGGAGCATGCCCAATATTTGATGATTGTGTTGCAACGATTGAGGAAGGAGAAGCTTTATGCCAAGTTCTCCAAATTTGAATTTCGGCTTAGTTCAATGGCCTTCTTGGGGCATGTGGTGTCCAATGAGGGGATTCAGGTGGATCTGAAGAAGATAGAGGAGGTTCAGAGTTGACCAGACCGTCCTCAACTACGGAGATTCGGAGCTTTCTCGGCTTGGCCGGTTATTATTGTCGCTTCGTGGAGGGTTTCTCGTCTATCGCATCGCCTTTGACCAAATTGACCCAATAGGGTGCTACTTTTAGGTGGTCAGATGAGTGTGAGGAGAGCTTTCAGAAGCTCAAGGCTGCCTTGACCACAGCTCTAGTTCTAGTTTTGCCTTCAGCTTCAGGCTCTTATACAGTGTATTGTGATGCTTCTCGGATCAGTATTGAATGTGTTTTGATGTAGGAGGGTAGAGTGATTGCTTATGCTTTGCATCAGTTGAAGCCCTATGAGAAGAACTACCCTGTTCATGATTTGGAGTTAGCTGCCATCATTCATGCATTGAAGATTTAGAGGCATTATCTCTACGGTGTGTCTTGTGAGGTGTTTACAAATCATCGGAGCCTCCAACACTTGTTCAAACAGAAGGATCTAAATTTGAGGTAGCGGAGATGGTTGGAGCTGCTAAAGGACTATGGTATCATTATTATGTTTTATCCCGAGAAGGTCAATATGGTGGCCGATACGTTGAGTAGAAAGGCAGTGAATATGGGTAGCCTTGCATTCATTCCTGTAGGTAAGAGACCTCTTGCTGCTGATGTTCAGGCCTTGGCCTACCAGTTCGTGAGATTAGATGTCTCGGAGCCCGGTCAGTTTCTAGCTTGTGTGGTTTCTCGGTCTTCCTTATATGATCGCATCAGAGAGCACCAGTATGATGACCCTCATTTGCTTGTCCTTAAGGACACGGTTCAGCACGGTCATGCCAGAGATGTTGGGGATCATGGGGTATTAAGGATACAGGGTCGGATTTGTTTACCTAATGTGGATGGGTTACGTGAGTTGATTCTTGAGGAGGCCCATAGTTCACGGTATTCCATTCATCCAGGTGCCGCGAAGATGTACCAGGACTTGAGGCAGCACTATTGGTGGAGAAGAATGAAGAAGGATATAGTGGGGTTTGTAGCTCGGTGCCTAAACTATCATTAGGTGAAGTATGAGCATTAGAGACCGGGTGCATTGCTTTAGAGGCTAGAGATCCCAGAGTGGAAATGGGAGCAAATCACCATGGATTTTGTACTTGGTCTCCCACGGACTTCGAGGAAGTTCGATGCTATTTGGGTGATTGTGGATCAGCTGACCAAGTCCGCGCACTTCATTCCAGTTGGGACTACTTATTCTTCAGAGTGGTTGGCTGAGATTTACATCCGCGGGATTGTTTGTCTTCACAGTGTGCCAGTGTCCATCATTTCAGATTGGGGCACGCAGTTTACATCGCAGTTTTGGAGAGCCATGTAGCGAGAGTTGGGCACCCAGGTTGAGTTGAGCACAACATTTCACCCTCATACGGACGGACGGTCTGAGCACACTATTCAGTTATTGGAGGACTTGCTACGCGCTTTTGTCATTGATCTTCGGGGTGCTTGGGGTCAGTTTTTGCCGCTCATGGAGTTTTCCTACAACAACAGTTACCAGTCGAGCATTCAGATGGCTCCGTATGAGGCTTTGTATGGGATACGATGTAGATCTCTAGTGCGTTGGTTTGAGCGGGGGGAGTCTAGGCTATTGGGTACTGACTTGGTTCAGGATGCTTTGAACAAGGTTAAATTGATTCAGGAGCAGCTTCTCACGGCGCGGTCAAGATAGAAGAGTTATGCTGATAGGAAGGTCCGTGATGTTGCTTACGTGGTTGGGGAGAAGGTCCTGCTCAAGGTCTCACCCATGAAGGGTGTTATGAGGTTCTGGAAGAAGGACAAGTTGAATCCTCGGTACATTAGGCCGTTTGAGGTACTTCAGAGGATTGGGGAAGTGGCTTACAAGCTTTCCTTGCCACCTAGTTTGTCGAGTGTGCATCTAGTGTTTCATGTTTCTATGCTCCGAAAGTATGTCGGCGATCCATCTCATGTTTTGGATTTCAGTGCAGTCCATTTGAATGGTGATTTGACTTATGATGTGGAGCTGGTGGCCATTTTGGATCGACAGATTTGAAAGTTGAGGTCAAAGGACATAGCTTCGGTGAAGGTGCAGTGGAGAGGTCAGCCAGTTGAGGAGGCTACTTGGGAGGCCGAGTGGGAGATGAGGACTAGATATCCACACCCATTTGCGTCTCCATGTACATTTCGAGACTCGTTCGAGGACGTACATTTGATAAAGAGAGGGAGGATGTAACGACCCGGCCAGTCGTTTTGAGAGTTGTAGCCGTGTTCCCCCATTTAATGCTTATTTTATACTTTATAGTTATTATGTAACTTGTCGGGGTAGTCGATTCAGGTCCGGAGAGATTTTGGAATGAATCGAGATACTTAGTCTCAAGGTCGAAAGCTTAAGTTGAAATGGTTTACCGGATGTTGTCTTATGAGTAAACGACTCTGAAATGGAGTTTTGATGGTTTTTTTTAGCTCCGATGGGTGATTTTGGACTTAGGAGCGTGCCCGAATTGTGATTTGGAGGTCCGTAGTGGAATTAGGATTGAAATGGAGAAAGTAAGATTTTTGGGAAGGTTGACCGAGAGTGGACCTTTTGATATCGGGGTCGGATTCCGATTCCGGAAGTTAGAGTAGGTCTATAATGTCATTTTTGAGTTGTGTGCAAAATTTGGGGTCAATCGGACGTGATTTGATAGGTTTGGGCATCGTTTGTAGAAGTCAAAATTCCTTAGTTTAAATAGGCTTGAAGTGGGGTGCGATTCGTGCTTTTGATGTTGTTTAAGGTGATTTGAGGGCTCGATTAAGTTCGTATGATGTTTTGGAACTTGATAGTGGGCCTCGGGTGAGTTTCAGATGGTTAACGGAGCAATTTTGGACTTTGAAGACTGCTAGTTTTTCTGTTACTGGTTTCCTTATATGTGTTCGCGAGAGAGGTCTCGCATTCGCGAAGAGTATCTGGGAGGCAGGCGAGGAGTTGTTTTTTGCGTTCGCAAAGGGGGCAATGCGTTCGCGAAGGGAGTTCGCGTTCGCGTAGAGGGGTGAGGCAGGCTCGGGCACCAGGCCTTAAGGCTTCGCATTCGCGGTCATGGGGACGCGTTCGCGTAGGCCGAGCTCTGTAAGGAATCGCGTTCACTAGGGACCTTCTGTGTTCGCGTAAGAGGATTTTCTGGGTAGTTTAGTTTTGTGCTTCGCGAAACGCAAGGCACTTTCTGCGTTTGCTAAGAAGGCATACCTGGGTAGATTTAAAATTTTCAAAAATGAGGGTTTGAGTTCATAACATAAAAATTGATTTGGGAGCTCTGTGGGAGGCGATTCTTAGAGAGATTTTCAAGTGGGTGATTGGGGTAAGTGATTCCTACCTAGTTTTAGTTAATTTCCAAGATTATGTCTTTAGTTTCATCATTAAATTAGTGATTGGTGGTGGAAATTTAGGAGAAAATGGAGGAAAGTTCTTACGCCAAATTTTGAGGTTTTGATCGAGATTTTGGTGTCGGATTTGGATAATATTGGTATGGGTGGACTAGTGGTTGAATGAGTTTTCGAACTTTTGTGACTTTTACCCGATTCCGAGACGTGGACCCGGGGCCGGCTTTTGAGTCGATTTTTGACTTTTGATGAATAACTTAGCATTTTCTTATGGAGTTGTTTCTTTTAGCCCGTGTTGATTGTATTGAATTTTTTGTGGCTAGATTCGAGTATTCAGAGGCTGTTTCGCGAGGCAAGGGTGTGTTAGAGTAGAGATTTGCTAGGATTGAGGTAAGTAACATTTCTAAATTTGGTTATGAGGATAGGAAACCCTATATTATGTGTCATGTGTTTGGTTTTGAGGTGATGCACATGCTAGGTGACGGGCGTGTGGGCATGCACCGTAGTAATTGTGACTTGGTAATACCATGAAACTGTGGAGTTGAATAATCTGTTGTTATCCGCACATTGTCCTTGTATTAGAGAAATTGAACTGCAAATCATATTAGAAATCATGTTTAGACTATGTGTTGGCACCGAAGGACCCACAGAGGTCACGTGCATATTGAAATCTTCTAAATTGCTGTTTTGTACTCAGTCACAGTTTTATTTGCATATCATATCTAGTCTCTATCGTTCCTTGTTGATACATTATCATTTCTGTTTGGGCTGATTTTCATGATTTCTGAGAGCCTGAGAGACCGGAGAGGTTGGTGACTGAGTGAGGCCGAGGGCCTGATTGTTAGGATATTATGGGATCGGCTGTGCGCCGCAGCATGTTTCATTGATTTATGCCATGATTTGCTTGTTATAGCGCTTGGGCTGAAGGAGCCCCTCCGGAGTTTGTACACACCCCCAGAGAGCGCAGGTACCTACTAGTGCGAGTGCAAAGTGCTGAGCGATTGAGAGGAATGAGTGATAGTGAGGAATGAGTGATTGTGAGGTTGGAGTGAATGGGAGGACTGAGCGACTGTTGCTCTGAGAGGATGCATTTGACTTTCATTTCTGTTGCACTTCAGCTGTCGTATATCATCGTCTTGTAATTTCTAAAAGATATTATATTCTGTTTCACTTGAACTTGACATGGATTAACTGCTATGACCTAAATTGTCGAACTTGAAAGCATGCCTACCTTCCTATGTTGAAATTACTGTAATTGAACTATAACTGTGAAGCTCGTCACTAGTTTCAATCCTTTATTTAGTCTTGTTACTTACTGAGGCGGTGGTACTCAAGCTACACCCTGCACTTCGTGTGCTGATCCTGGTGTTTCCGAACACGGTGGGTGTTGATTACTTTGTGCAGTTGATCTTTTGGGAGGTTTCAAGGTAGCTGCCCGGCGCTTCGCAGACCTTGTCTCTCCTTCCCTATCTATCCAATTTATGTATTTAGTTTCAGACTATTATAGACAGTACTCCCAGATTTGTGATGTTTAGACACTCATGTACTCAGTGACACCCCGATGTTGGGAATTTCTGTATTGGTTTTGAATTTCTATCCATTTTGAGAGTTTTGTTGATTAAAACCTGTGTTATCCTTATTTTTCATTTTAAAATGTAAAAATATTTTGAAGTGTCAGCTTGCGTAGTACCACGTTTGGTGCCATGGCGATAGGCTAAGTTTTATAAGGGCTAAGATAAGGAATGAAATAAAATAGATTCAAACCAAATGATGCATTAATGAAATATTGTTTTTGCCAAGAGCTAATGACTGCTTGATGGAAGATAAGACGGGAATCTCGTTAACCGTTGTCGTGATGCATCGAGAATCGCATGAAGTTTCTGCTACCAAAAAGAATAATCACATCTTGAGAGGGCACGACCCTAGTATATGGTTGGGACTGCTCGTGGAAAAGGACAAAATATAATATATTAGTTACTAGTTGTGAAAGACAAGTAGAACATGAAGAGATAAAGTTCAATCGAGTGAATGTGATAGTTTTGAGTCAACTAAAGGAGTTCGTATCCCGAGATATTTATAGATGGATACTGAAAGCTAACGTGGGCCAGATGGACACTTAGTATGATAGGTTGTAGTCATTATCATGTCACATGAGCTAACAATGACATGTCTAGAGTATCAAGCGTGTTTCTGAGTGATCAAAGCAATGTGAATAGCATTAATTGTTGCTAATAAATATTGATATACATTGCAATAATGTAAAAAATACTTGAATAGATAAGTAGAATACATGCCAAGGTACGAAGTGTACAAAAGGAATAACCTCAGAGGTTAAAAGAGTAACATCAATTGTCTAGAAGGCGAGTCGTCATGAAAGGACAATATTAAAGTTGTATAGAAGAGGTATGTTTCATTTTGATATTGATAAATTTGTGAAAGATAATGTTTCGAGAATATGCTCCAAAACTCTTTAAATGGGCCAACGGAGCAGCTGAGAGTGGGTTGATTAAAACTCTTACATTGTAAAGGGGTTGAATGTGTTGAATGAAGTACGAGGCTAGGTTATAATACTTTTGATGAGTTGTAAAGTATCACTTGAACGAATTAAGGCTAAAGAACTGGAGAACAGTAATAATACATTTTGAAAGTCAACGAATTGCAAGTATTTCAAAGAAATATATTGATGTCTCATGCATCCTAAAGATGTTGTGTTGGAAATGAGACTAAGGGTATCTTATAAGATATGGAGGTTCTCATTGTGTAAGCAGATGTTAAATTCATGGGTAGTAGGGGTATGCCATAAAAAAAATATGCGTACAGAGATGTGATTTGAAAATCTATATGGCATGTAAAGATAGACGTTAGTTGCATGCATTATTATGGTGAAAAAAGGGTTTATTATTAAAAATCAGAATAAATTATGACATGCAAATTTCTATGAAGTAGTTGTACTTGTTCAAAATGGTTGAAATTCGCTCAGAGGCCTAAGAGAGTTGTACTTGCTAATGACATATTCGGGCATAGACTCAGAAGTATAATGAAGTCGTACTTGCGGAAAAATATATATGTGAACATAGACTCATGAATAGTGCAGCAGAGTTATACTCCAAATGTATATCTGAGCTAAGATCAAGGAACATACATATTAATAATGTTACAAAGTTTATTCAGATACAAAAAGCGTAATATGTTAATCATGATATTGTAGAAAGGGTAGAAAAAGATGATACTTAGCAACATAAGTTGCGGTTTGGAAGTATCATGGTATTTAAGAAGGGAAAGGAACCAAGAGAACTCTGATGAGTGTAGAGATTCAATCATATCATCGAAATCGAAAGATAATCATGATATTTGAGTCAAACTAAGTCGGAAGTGGAAACTATGAGAAGAGATTGCTGATTGGGTAATAAATGACCCTTAACATTAGGATAGAAATGTAAGTGTACGGCAAGTGTACTTGTGGTATAAAGACTTTGTAAAACATATGGAAGAAGAGTAGAAGCTTGAGAATGGACTCACTCTTAAGTGAGGGAGAGTCAGACATGTAATTTCACCTTAAGGTGATAGGTGAAAAAAAAGAAACCTTACCTTCCAAAAAAAATAAATTAATTAATGAAAATGAAAATGTTATTGCGCAAAATTAGCTGGAGAAAATAGAGAAATATCTTTCCGAGTGTATTCCTAAACAGGAAGTGAGCTATGTAAGTTAACACATGATTCCCAAGTGAATTCAACATGTCGGAATGGAGATGGAAATACCATGGGGGTCATGTTGAAGGCCAAGTGTCAAAGGCCTATGGGTAGTTGTGAGATTATGATGGTAAGAATTTCTTAGTGAATGGAACCACAGACGTTGACGTTCAGAAATTGATGGCCGGTGTGTGTCACAAACTTAGTAACAATGAGGAATGAATATTTTCTACGACGAGGGCATATTAGCTATGATTATTAACAAGTTGGGGATTAAAGGCATTCCAGCTACGACCACCATAAAGGCGAGGAGATAAACTACATGTTATAGGCGCACAAGGTAAGACAATGTCGTGCTTGACTTCGAAGGAATGAAGTAATATTATAAATGGATGCAGATGACCTTAATCCGCTAGAGTTTCAAATGGATGAATGACATCATGAATAAGATCCGAATAGAGGAGTTGCATGATTTAGAAATCTTTACTGTGAGAGAGTTAATAAATGGGATCCTAACCCATAAAGAAAACTCCTAAGTATGAATTTAGTCAAATGTTTGAAAAATGGAAGACGAATAATAT
This sequence comes from Nicotiana obtusifolia, assembly GCA_002018475.1. Lineage (NCBI taxonomy): Eukaryota > Viridiplantae > Streptophyta > Magnoliopsida > Solanales > Solanaceae > Nicotiana > Nicotiana obtusifolia. Next base: position 42,198 of record MCJB01035593.1, on the reverse strand, counting down.
AATATTACTTTAAGTCTTATGGTGAAACTTTAGTTATAATAGAACTACAAGAAATATAGGAATGGAAATAAATTAATTTGGATGGACCTCACAAAGAAATATGGGTTTAAGAAATATGATATGGTATTCATAAAAGGGAATTATTAATGAAAGGTATTGCAAGGCCCAGATGGAAGCGCATGCTTCTTCGAGGTTGCGTGAGGTTCCTAAAAAGCGCAAATTTGAGCACGTGAGTTTACTTTGCTACCAGAACTACCTTTAGTGGATTTGATCTTATAATTGCCTAACTATGAGTATGGACGATGAGGCACATGTGATTCATATGGTGAATGCGATAACCTTAGAGGTAATGCTATTTTCTATTCTTGGTAGCATGTTTAGATATTGATAATGATGGTCTGATTTACGAGGAAGGATCGGTTGAGACTCATGTGATGCAAGTTTGTGGGTTGAAAACTATAGTCATAAATTCACTAAAAGTATTATGGTGTAATCATTATGTCGAGAAAGCCACTTGGAGGGCCGATGAGGGATGTGAAAATCCAATGCCCTCACTTTATTCACGACTGCAAGTATGACTGTTTCTTAGAACAGTCTTTTAGTTCGATGTGTATCATGCTTATTCCGTGAAGCGAGTGAGTAAATTATTTATCTTGCTTGAGTTGAGATTCAGTACATTATTGATATAGTTGATTCACGTATTGCCTTATGGTGGCTAGACCTGTCTCAGGGTGTATACCTTATTATTGTAATGTTGGGAGTATCTAAGAGATCAGTCACATGTCATTTTACCACGAACCATTAAGATAAATGAATTACTAACATATGACAGATTTCTATTGCTATACTTGATAGACAAGTCCAGAAGTTGAGGACAAGAGATAGCATCGGTAAAGGTGTTATGGCGAAGTCCAGATGTTGAAGAAGCAACATGGGAAGCGCATGATGGCATGAAGAAAAGATATCCTTATTTATTTCAAGAAAATGGAGCTTAGGCTTGAATAGTGTACTAATGTCCCTTATATTTCCTTTTTAAACTTGCATTGTGATCACTAGTATTTGGTAGTGTATTAAATTTTTATAGGTATATAGAGGTGCATTGTATTAAATGCGAGCTGTATGGGGCTGCCATGCTTTATGTACATCGTATATGTGTGGTTGGCTGACAGGTGGATATTTTCAGATGGTCCTATTTATGAAGGAGACTCCGTTGAATATTTTGGAATATGGAAAGTTAGTTAAAAGGGATGAGGAATAAGAGGCCATATGGTGCAAAGGTTTAGAAGGGTTATGATTCGATATTTGAACTACGATTTCGATTTGATGTTCGAGGACGAATATTTATAAGTGGGGGAGATTATAAAGCCCCAGAAATTTTCTAACAAGATTAACCCTAATTCGAGCTTAAAAGAATCATTAGCGAGGCCTCGAAGTATGTGCGAGCCCACACAAGCTATCGGGATCATCACAATACTTAGACATGAAGGTCATGAGGGCCGGAGGTCCCTAAGTTGAATGTTTAAGAAAATAACTTTGAAAAATTGAAATGAGAAGATTAGAAAAATTACTGAAGCCCTCCGTGGCCAAGATGCGTGGCCTACGCATGGTACATGGCCCATTCAAGAAGAAGGGAGGAAGAGGATAAGAAAGGGCTCAAGCCGCGTGGCCAGGTTAAGTGGCCCACGCAGGCTGCATGGCCAGGATGAGCAGCCCACACAGCCACCCAAGCAGACCCCTGTGCTATAAAATAGGGGGAGTTCAAGGAGAGAGAAAGAGTTGATATTTTTGGCTAAGTTTTGAGATTCTAAAGAGAAGGTGGAGCATCCCCAACCCAAATACACTTCAAAGGTAAGTTTTATGATATTTTTATGATGGATTAACATTGATTAAGGCTAGTATTAACATCTACATGGATTGAAATCTACAGGAATTGGTCAAAATATTCAAGAACACCAAGTGAACCCTAGTTTGAATTTTGACTTCAAGAGGTAATTTCACTACTCTATACTTGCATACAATTATGGATTAAGTATGTGGATGAGATTGTGGTTTAGGAAATGCTATTGGTTTGAAGTATTACATGAGTCTTGAAAATGGATATTGTAAGTTAGGGTTCTTGAAAGAGGAAGATGGTGAATAATAAAATTGTGAACTTTGTTGAGTTGTTTGGTGGTTCTTTAGTTAGAAATACTAAAGTATTACATGGATTGAACAAGATCTAAAATATATAATTCTTCACCATTATTGAGCTAAGCGAAGAAGACGATGAATGGTGTTGATTTGGTGAAAATGAGTTAACTACTATTCTTTATAAGCTTGTGAGCAATTCACTATTGAATATTGTTGTTGACCTCAAAATGAGAGGATTAGAGTTAAAAATTCAAGTTACGATGTCTATGATGAAAATATAAATTTTTACTAGACTTGTGAAGTTGGACCTAAATGTTGGACACTTAGTTGACTTAGTTGATATTGCTGTAACGCGTCGTTGATGTATATGAGTTCATTATGTAGATATTGGCTTGTTTTGTGACGTTTGAGCATGTTAATCAATTTGAAGCTTGGAATTGAGGTAAGTTGATTAAACTTACTTTTCTCGAGAGACTTTCTCTAAGAGTATGATTTGGGTTAAGATATGAGTTTTTATATATGTGTGTCCGTACTTGTGGGGATAAGCGGGTGCGGATCTCTCCATGTACTAAAATATTGTACTGCATATGAAATATCATATTATTTTCAAAAAAACTTGTTTTAAAGATGACACATGAGACTAACGTTATAAGTATTATTAAAGAACTTATGTTGATGATATAGGGATTAAACATTTGAGTTCTATTGTTACATTTGTTTTATAAAATGAGAAAAATAATATTTCTAAAATCTTTATATTTCGAAGTACCACTTGTTGTATCTATAAGGATTGGAATCTCTTTTGCTAATTTCTTAATATGAAAGGAGAAAAGATTTTATTTGATTTTGTTCAAACAGTTTGGATTGACTATAAACGTCATGGTTGATAAAATAGATACTTTGAGGCTATATTCTATGAATTGTTTTGAAATATCAAACATTTTGGGAGTTACTAGTGGAGACTATCAAGATTGGTTCGAATATTGAGTTCGTTGCCATAGAACTATACGTACCGGTGTAGAGACACATTCTAAGGCAAAGCCGGCGTCTGTGGGATAAATCCCTCATTGTGAGGGAAAATGATCATTACTTAAAGTAATGATGTTAAGTCAACTCCTACTGCACTACAAAAAGCTGCTCAGAAAAGTAGGGTCAAATATTGTTGCTAGATCGATCACCTAGTGGTTGTTTATTATGTCGGTGTCGGTATAGTACTCCTGGTAAAAAGGTAAAAGATAATTTTGTTATGTTTAGGCCTAAAGAGCCGAAAGTGATTTCAATGACTTAATGAAGTTGAAATAGTTTTGCATGATTCTTATTAGGATCAAGTGTTGATATAAATGTTTTAAAAATTTGTATCATGATTTATATTTTCTAGTTTTTTCATTTAAAATGATAAAGAGCATGAATTGATATAATTATTATTATCCTATATCAAATATTGGCTGCATTAATTTGTAAAGCCTTGTCCTAAGAACTTGAGTTAGAGAGAGTCTATGATACTTATTGAGTACTATCATGTTGTACTCACCCGGCCCTCTCCAGGGTTCCACTTATTTTACATATTTTCAGGATGAGATGTGGTACGTGATGAGCGCATGGGGTTAGGATGACTCTCTTTCCGAGGTATATAGCAAGGTACCACTTATATTCCGTGGTAGCCTTCAAGTTGATCTTACTTACTTTTGGTTAGGTTTGTCCTAAGTATTAATTTCATCCTTGCGTCTTAGAGATTTTATAGACATTTGTTATTCTTTTGGAGTTGCAATCGAGAGTTTATTCATATGACATGGATGAAAGAAATATTGTTATTCTTTTGTATTTTTCAATTATTGAAAAATGATGGATTTAAAGATTTTGTTTCATGTATGATTTTAATCATTTAAAATGATTGTATTTTCAAAAAGGCTTCCGCATGTATTTATTTTGCATATATATATATATATATATATATATATATATATATATATATATATATATATATATATATATATGGGCATTCTT
>MCJB01035593.1:5121-37968 GCA_002018475.1 Nicotiana obtusifolia | reverse complement strand
ATATATATATATATATATGGGCATTCTTGTACGGTTTCGTTCGCCAGGTTGGATAGTGACCGGGTCCTCGTCACGTAATTTTGGGTTGTGACACCAGGTATCGTCCTCGAGTCGATCTACGCCCTCCTTCCATTCTCCTCACCAGGCTGAGGCGTAGAAGGATCATAATCACAAGTGAGCTAAGCCTCGCGAGCCTTGACTCGAGCATCCTCGAGAGCCGTTCCCAAAATAGTGCCCGCCGCATGTAAGTCGCTGAGCACGTCTAACCGAGCTTCAGCATGGATCCACTCCTCATAGATCTCCCGAGGAATGTTAGGATACTCAAAAGCATTCGACGAAGTAGGCCGCGCGAGCAGTTGGGCCTTCTCGGCCTCGAGAGCAACAATTCGATCATGCAGCTCAAAGTTCTCCTTGTCCAGCTTCCTGATCCTCTCCTCAAGACGGTCCTCCTGAGCCCTTGCCGTCGATAGATCATTTTCCTGCTCAGAGCGGAGAGTCCTGTTCGCCAGCTCACGAATGTCGATCTTTCTCTGAGCATCCAATAAGGGAGACTTCCCCTTCTCGAGTATCTACTATTTCTTAGCGATCTCTTCCCTTAGAGTATCAATCTCGAGATGACATCCGTTCAACTGGCCGCGCAGTTCAACCAGTTGAGCCTGAAGGTCGCTACACTGGGCCTCCACGCCCTTGCTTAGCTCAAGCTTGTCTTATGTTCCTTTCAACGCCTCCTCAAAGATGCTGAATCTCCCCACGACCGCCATTATCTCCTCATCCTTCTTCTTCAGCTCTTCTCCACCCCCCTCGCAAAGTTGCTTCCTTAAGTCCCGGTACTTTCCACGGTACTCTTGGTACCTGCCTTCAGGCCTTTGGGCGCTTCGGGCCATGGTACTCTTCTCCCTTCGGGCGCTCTCAATATCCAAAATGATCGTGTGCAAATCAAAGAAAAGACGAGAGTCAAAACCCGGAGACAAGCTAATGCAAAGAGGAAAGAACGAACAACTACTATACTTACCCTGAGAGCAAAGCCGACGATATTCTTTGACAGAGTACTATTATTTATCTCCCTGAGGATCACACCCTCGGCGTCAGACAGAGAGGACCAAGAGAGGGGCCACCTCCTCGATGTTTCTCAGCAAGTCACGATCTAGTAGGATCATGATGGCCCTCATGCCTCCCTCCATCCTCACCTCAATCTCGGTGAGTCCCTCGTCGATCATCCTGAGGTCGTCAGGATCCATGTCGGAACCTAACTCTTCGCCCTCATCGATGACGTTTTTTCCTTTGTCTCCGCCAGTCGATAAGACATTTATTGGCGGCCTAGAGGACGAAGCCTCTCCCCGCCTCGCGGGCACGAATCCGTCGCTGAATGCCACTATCTTCCCCTCGGGATGCAAGGGCATGCCCTCATTAACCTCTACCGGTTACGGGGCCTCAAAGCTCCGCCCAATATCATCACCAACATGTGTTATCGCCGTCTCACGCAACATGAATCCTTCTTCTATTGAGTCGACGGCCAAAGGACTCCGCAACTCACATCCACAGGTCTTATTTTGTGAGGTCGATAGTCCCCATCACTGGGCAAGGGTTCGTCGTCCTCGTCGGCGAGCGAAAATAAGGGAGGAGCAGAGGTTGCAATAGCCGGAATAGGGGTGGAGGCAGAGGTTGCAATAGTTGGAATTGGGGAGAAGACAGAAGTTGCAACAGTTGGAATAGGGGTGGAGATTGAAGGCGCAGCGGCCCTTCTCCTTCGGAACGAGGGCACGGGGGCCCTAGCCCTCATTGTAGTTCCTCTAACAGAACCTAGAGAAAAACAAAAAGGAAGATAACAGTAAAAATGATGAACACACACCGCATAAAAACGGCATCGATGGGAAGAAAGAGATTACCTGTCAAGGGGATAGCCAGTTTGAACTTCTAGAAAAAGCTCGGTCAGTTGCGGATCCCCGTAGTATAGGGGAGGATCCGCCTAACCCAGTCACGAGATGTGCCATCAACTGGAGAGGTCGATTAGTAGTTGCAGAAAGAGAACAGTTATTTGGTCGGCCCACAACAAAAGAGTTATAGAGAAAAGAAGAAACAAAAAAACACGAATACTTACGGGTAGGGTTTCAGGCCCTAGGGAAGTCAGCGACGTCAGATACTACGACCTCAATCCTGATGAAGAAATAGTTGAACGAGAAATGCCGACTAACCTTGTCATCCATCCTCACCACCAAGCACTTACCCCCCACGGGTGCGAAGGTTTAGTAACATTCCTCGTTAGAAATTGGGGGCGAAAAGGTTCACCAAGTGGCGCACCGTGACCTCGACTTCGGCTAATTCAGCGAACTTCACCAACATCTTGACCACCATAAAAACATAGGGGGCGGGCTGCAGGACACACATTATAGTGGCAGCAAAACTCTTCTACCAGCGAAGGGAAGGGGAACGAATAGTCGATGGTGAACGGATAGGCGTAGAGGGCGTAGTATCTGAGACGGTGAACCCGTACTTCATTGTCACCCGCAGGAACTAACTTCACTTGGTCGGGAGGGTCGAACTTAGTCTTAAACTCGTCGTCTAAGCGCTCAGCCGTCACTGTGGATTGAAACCTCTCGGTAACCACTTCCGGTGGCTTGTGAAAATCGAGTTTGGCATCATGGTATCGAGGTACAATCTCCTTCACAGAGGGGAGTGTTTCCTCCTCAACAGCGGCAACAACGTCTTCCCTCTGAAAGGGGAATACGATGGCCAAAGGAGCATAATGATCTTCCACACTAGCATCAGATGAAAGGTTTGACATTGTTATGGAGATTAGGAAGAAGGTAGAAGAGGAAATCAGAAGTGCAGTGAAGTCTTATGAAGAAGGAAAGGGAATTCCAAATTGGCACAAAGATCGAAACGGCCAATTTGGAAATCATGGCACCACTTTTTCTCTTGGAAATCATGACGTCATGGCACCACTTTTTCTCTTGGATCAAATGGTTCCAGCAAGTCACCGGGAAATCCAAGGGTTTAAAATATGCGGCCCACAGAGAGCCACGTCACTTGCTCGCCACAACAGAGACAACCGATGTTATCTGTTTAGCGAGCTCAACTATAAAGATGACCATGAACGACATTATCCACTCATTGAACTCGCCCACGAAGACGACCTCAACAAGCGAAGGGACTAACTGTATGGGCCAAAATTACCCTAGTTACGTTAGGGCCAAATCAACATTAGGAGAACCTTTAAAAGTTGCCACGTCTCATCTGCATGAGTACGACAAATGACGAAAGCAAGGTCGAGGAGTCAACAGAGACCGAGGTCGAGGACGAGCACTCTACTTAAACGGAGTAATAACAGCTAGTTTTAAGGATAAGATTTTAAAGAGAATACTCCTGTGACTATTCTTGGAATCTGTACTATTAGGGTTTTGTGGAACATGTCCCCTTATAAATAGAAAGAGACATAGTTATAGAGGGGGATTTGACACTCACTGCAAAACAGAATATTTTGACATTCTCTAAAGATTCTTGCTTTATATACATCCAAAATATACCCTTTTTCTCAAATCTGACTCTTACTTTTATCCTATGATCCAAGAAGAATATGAATATTCAAAGGTTCATCAATCATTTATTGTTGTCAGAAGGAATATCATTGAATCCAACCCTTTTTCGGTTACCCATTTACATTTATTTACTTTAATGCCATTATATTTCATTTATTACTATTGAACGTTATCTTCTTTGTTTTTGGGCCATTAAATACTATCTTTATTACATACTTATTATTATCCGGCAGTACTTGAACTATTTTATCCAAAAATTATCCGAACGATTTTTTGGATATTATTATTGGCTAAGATTAATTCAAGTCTGTTAGATAATTTAATTGTTTAAACTTAGATCTAAATTTTAGGTAAACATGTTTGAAAACTTTCGCCCAGACGTTTGAAGCTTTGAATTGTAATATTTAAACTTCAAATATGTGATCTTAAACTCGAAACAGTTCAAACTTCAAATCACATATAAAATAATAAAATTCAATATTGAAATAGACTCTTATAGTTAAGACTCTTATAGTTAATTTACGCCATTATATTCAACTTACCATTATATTGGTCCACATCCATAGAATTGTTAAAACACACTTCAAATTTTAAAATATTCTTACCAAAAAATTACCAAAAAATTACTACTAAGTTCTAATGTAGCTAAAGTTGCAAGGAGGAAGATAAGGAGGATGAGGAGCGTTCTGAAGTTCGCCAATTCTGGGTAAATTTTAAATATATTGAAAATTTTGAGTATGTTTAAAAAGTGTTCCTAAAAACTACCTGGTTCATTTCTACGTGTGAAGGCTAGCTACCTAACAAGCCTAAATATGCGAAAACTTTGAGCTCAATTTGTTGTTCCTGCCGAGATCCATAGTTTAATTTTCCATTACTAATTAATAATTTATATAATAGGAATAATTTTTGAGACTTCATAATATTTGGTGCCTACAAGAGTTTAATTGCCTTGGGTTGAACCGCTCCGGGTTACAAAAGGTTAATAATTTTCATACTCGATTATCCCAAAATAATTAACTGAATGCCCAAATAATAAGATTTGAATTTTAAAGTACATTTAATGGACTTCATCAACCTAAACCAAACTTATTAACTTTTCGAGTATTATTGTTGTATATGAAAAAAGAAAGGAATAAAGAAGAAAAATAACTTGGGTTAAGAATTTGAAATTTTGAATAGAAAGAACTGGCCGTGACCCTTGGATGCTTTTTTTTTTTTTTTTTTTTTCCCTTTTTTTAACAACAATTTTTCAGCTTGGCTTGTGTAGTAGAAGATATTCCCCTCTTCCTACATAAATGTGATAAGATTTAGGGGTTGTATGAACTCAAATATGACTCTGAACATATTTAGAGACTAAAAACGAATATAAATATTAAAAATTATATATCCAAAAAATAATACTATAACTCCTCGAGCAGTGATAAGTCTAAAATATGATTGAGTGAAAAGAGCCCCATGTTTATTTAAACGCCGAATTAACCGACTCAAATGCCAATGTCAAACTTGGCTTATGGAAGGGAAGGCCCAGGTCAAAGAACAGACAAGATTGGTTTAAAACGAGGAATTAGATTTCTGGAGTTTCACTAAGTTTGAAGTCGCCGAGTTTCGCATTTAACTCAGTGAAACTTCCACCTTTAAATAAATAGCGGGAAGTACTTTGTATGTTCTTATTTTATCTACTTTCTAGACATGGTTAGCAACTGAAGTGACAGGCGGAGTCAGGATTTTAAATTTATGAGTCATTTTAAGTTATTGAGTTCTAAGTTTATAATTTGTATATATTTAATGAAAATTTTAAAATAAATACATAATTTGAACCAAAGCTACTGGAATTCGACCGAACCCTTAACCGATCCGCCTCTTGGCTACCTGAAAATTTGAACTTAATATAAGGGTTATATTCAAAGTTTTTGTCTTATATTATGATTATAATATATTATTGCAAAAGTTACATAATTGCCTTTAAAGTAGCAGCAAATTTCAGGAAATACATGACCTGGTTTTCCATGAGATCGCAAGATCGAAGAAAAATTGACTCGTGTGGCCATCAATTAAATACATATTACTACCTACTAAATTTACTTGCTAAAACCAATGTCAATTTTAGCTACCAAAAGCAGTAGTTAATAATAAAAAGGATAAAGGGTCAAATATATTTTTTTATTTTCATATATTATTTATATTTAACCTCGTATCGGGCCAAATTTACTTTTACTGTTATATTATTGGGCCAAATTTACCTCTACAATCAGCAAACTTTAAAAAATACCCCTTGATTAAATAATCTAAATTTTCCCGAATTCCTTTTATTCAAATCACTTGTTGTTCTACTTGGTCCACTATTTTTTTAAAAACTACTATTGATGTGAATGCTAAAGTTACTAGACTATACAAATTATTCGTAATTTTTTTTAATTACCAACGCACCCATTTCTCTTTTTGTAATAAATAAAATTGATTAAAATTTTTATTTATTTTTCAATCATATATACACCATAGAATTTAGTGGGCCTATTTATTGTGTATTATATGCAGCTGATCATCATGTATGTACATGTATATTTCAAATATATTTTGTCATTGCTTGATTAGTATAGAGTTCGATCGACTAACTTAAGAGTGCACAATATGTAGGCATTTAATTAAAGCAAAGTTGAATTAGACAATGTAAAGTCTCCGAGGAATTTCAACTTCAGTCACTAATACTTGCAAAGTCTCCATACATTTTGGTGCAACAAATTCATTAAAATTAGGATGTTGTAAATACTTTTAGAATTTCGAAAAGCCACCTAATTTAGATTTTTTAATTTACTATACTTTGGTTATTCGGTTGTATTATTTAATATTTTTTCACTTTTTTTTTTCTCTAATTCAGAAAGCAGGTAAATGCCAATTATTTCAAAAATAGTGAACCAAGAAGAACAACAAGTGATTTAAATAAAAAAAATCTGGGAGATTTTGGATTACTTAACAGATCAAGTGGTATTTTTTAGAATTTGCTGATTGTAGGGGTAAATTCGGCCTGATAATATAATGGAGGTTAAATATAAACAATATATAAAAATAGACGGGTATATTTGATCATTTTCCCTAAAAAAAAAATTAGTGTGCGGTAAAGGACACGTAAACCCTTTAGACCAGATGCCATGCATGTGAAATTACTGTGCTAAAAGAAATGGTACTCTCCAAAGAAAGGTAACAGAAGCAAATAAAGTATAGCTAGCTAGTGTACTGTTGAAAGGAATTTGCAACACTAATCTTCTAATAAGCTTGTTAATAATTTTTACACTTTATGCATATAGAAATACAAAGCCAGACCAATAAAGTATTTAGGGACTTGTCGAATTTACAGTAAATTTATATATATATTACACTAGTGGCGTGTAGAAACATGCAAGCTCAATACATAGTAATTCATCCACAAGTCAGTTAAAGAGCATAACTATAAGATCGTGTAAAAGAGCATAGCTATAAACGGGTGTTTATATATATGCTGATGCTACAAAGTAATTAGTAGTACAGAAATGAAAAGGCCCAAATAAAATAGATATGCAATGATTTTACGTCTGGTCCTTTCGGATGGTGCTTCGTAACTACTTGTCGTTCAATATATCAAGTGAATGACTATAAAATGTTGTTTATTTGATTAAATAGAATCAGCGTCAAATATTTTGCCTCCAAATCTATGTTGCTTGTCTGATATCTCCACTCTTTCTATGGCCTTGTGCTCTTGTTGAAACGTTGAGCGTAAAATGTACCAATTCCTCATGCTCCTAATTATCAGCATTTCAAAGTGGGGATGCAAGAGAAAGTCCACAAATCTTGACGAAAGGCTTTTGATTAATTTAATCACATTGGGTTATACTTGTGGACCTTTAAAAATTCAAATTGGTAGTTTACATTGTTCCAATTAATTTAGGACTTGTGCTATCCCTCAAATACCCTTTCAGATTTCATGAAATGCCCCTTAACATTAGCTGGAGAATCTTTCATCAATCAATTAAGTACTTAACACAAAATTGAATATATATTCAATCGTCTGACAAGACAGTGGAATAGAAGCTGAGAAAGAATGGAATAGAAGGAAATGGGATTTTTGGATCCTGAGTAACCATAGCTTCTAATCAATTAAAATAATCATAAGTCTTAGACAGAGAATTTAACACCTGAATATAATATTGTGCTTTTGCCTTGGAAATTGCTTTTGGTCCGTGTACCAAATAGCTATTCAAACCCTTACTTCATAAGATATAGATACTTATGGAAGTTTGTATTGTCTGATATACACATTATTTAACTCATGCAAAAAATAATCATGGTCGTAAGCTTAATAAAGTCATGAAAAAACCCACTTGTATCATAATCTCCAGAAGGGCTTAATATACGATTCTTGAGATTCTTCCTTTTGGACTAAACAAATAACAAATGGGCACAACAAGGCATTCAAGTGAGAAATGAGTCATTCATTTCTAGGAATCCATTTTCTTGACCTTAGGGTTTTTTGATAGGTGTTGCTAATTATAATGATACTACATATCTCTGATCCATATTATCTGTCTTTAAGATTTTTGCATATTCTTTAACAAAGAAATTTAATAGCCTTATCAGAACAGTATTTCTTTATAAATATTCGTCTAAATCGCGATCAATATTTACCGGCATCTCCCTTATAATGTTTCACTTAATTAACACCACTAATTGAAACAGTAAGGATATATTTGAAAAAATAAATTCATCTTGCCCAAAACAACTACAGTAGTAATATTTAATTTGGGATGGGAGGAAGGAGACACGATTAATGTTTGAGAAGGAAGAAAGTAGCATTAGCTCAAGAGAGAGCCTTTAATTTGGACTATGACAAAAAATTTGTAAGCTTGTGTAAGACTCAAACGAGATACTCACGAAAAACAAGTAGGCTTTAAAAGTCACCATAAAAAGTGGCTTATCCTTCGGGGGCAGACCTCTCCTCGGGAAGCATACAATGCTTTCCAATTTATAAGTGAACATCATAATATTCTAAACTTGGATTTCTCTCTTGAGCTTATCTGATTTTAAGTGCATAATACCCTCCTAAATAGTTTTCTTCTTCTGAGTTTCAGTATCATGTTTTCCACTATAAAATAAAGAAAGAAAATTTATGAGTTAAATTAGCTGCTTAGGGAAGATCAGGTTGCCTACTTAGGGTTATCAGTTTTCTAGAGACTTCAGTCATATACTCATATATCTTCTTCACTATTCTTTAAGGGGAAGAGATTTTTTTTTTCTTTTAAGGTTGTGAGTAGATTTTAGAGAAGGAAACAGAATGATGGAAGCGAGAAATGAAACAGATGGGAAAATAGATGAGATGATGCTACCAGGGTTTCGTTTTCATCCAACAGACGAAGAGTTAGTAGGGTTTTATCTTAGAAGAAAGATCCAGCACAAAGTTCTCTCCATTGAGCTTATTAAGCAACTTGACATCTATAAATTTGATCCGTGGGATCTTCCAAGTAAGAAAAAGTTAATTATATTCATATGCTTTCGTTTTTCTTTGTTTAATCAGTCTGTGTCCAGAACCACTGGACCGACTAATCCAAATCCGCATCTTAAAACGCTATAGATTTCAGCTCTTTCTAACACAACTTCATTTCCGGAGCTCGAGATCTCTTGTTAATAGTAAAAAACGTTTACCATTCCACCAGGCATCTCGGTGTTCATATACTTTGTTCCAAGATTTCATGGATGAATAACATGATCTTTTGGTTTTCAAATTCACATCTTCTCTCTCCTTCTCTCTTTCTATTTTTTTTTTTTTTACATGAAAGAAACTTATTGTACTTTCATGTTGTCCTAGGTCTTTGTATTTTCTCTTTTTGTTCACTTTCTTTAATTGTTTCATGTTCATAAAAGATGGAACATTAGCTAACTGCTTCCTTGTTATCTTTTGCAAACAGAGTTGGCAACTATTGGAGAGAGAGAATGGTATTTCTTCTGTCCAAGGGATAGAAAGTATAGAAATAGTACAAGGCCAAATAGAGTAACTGGGGCTGGTTTTTGGAAAGCAACAGGAACTGACAGGCCAATCTACTCATCAGAAGGTTCAAAATGCATTGGCTTAAAGAAATCACTGGTTTTCTACAAAGGTAGAGCAGCTAAAGGGACGAAAACTGACTGGATGATGCATGAGTTTCGCTTGCCTTCAATCACTGACTCTTCCACACCAAAGAGATTTTTGGACAAAAATATTCCTCCTAATGTAAGCTTATGCAAACTCCATTTTTAGTTTTTCTTTTTCTACTTTTGTTATGCCAAATCATACAAAATTAGAAATGAGAGATAAGTTACGTTGTTTGGAATAGAATTTTGTCATGCGCTAAGTCGATCTCCAGGCGCACGGATTTGTATGTGTAAGACCATGGTAATATTGAAGATGTTAAAAAGACACGAGATAACCTTAAATCACATATAAAGACAGTTATCTTGAAAAACTTACATTCACTTGAAATCAGACTGCGAGAAAAGGTGATACCAATCAATTGATTAGTTTGCTATGAGTCTTTTATTTTTGTTAAACACACACACATATATATAGATATATGCCACTAGAAAATGTAGATAACTTCTAGAGTAGAACCTAAAATCTTCAGATGTTGGATCTCTTTGGGGTCTAAATGGAGGAACATGGTCATGGTCAGTGAAGAATGAGAATATAGTACTTGGTATTGAGGCCTAGTTATTGTTTTTATTTTTTATCTTTTTGTGGGGGTTATTTTACTAATATTTTTCTTAGACTTTTTTCAGGACTCATGGGCAATTTGTAGGATATTCAAGAAAGCTAACTCCAATACACACAGAGCTCTTTCTCATTCTTGGGTGTCCCCTCAAATATCCGCAAATACCACACCACACTTTGAAACAAGTAACCACTTCACTCCAAATGAAATGGCATTCATAGCCAAAAGTACAAGTTCAGCCATCCAATTTAGCAATGACTTACAAAACTCATCCATGGCTAGTTTCTCTCCAATTGATCTTCCTCCTTATAGACATCCTCAACAAATTTCCATCTCAAACCATGACTCCACCACAAGTTACACACTCTCTAATTCATGTACCAACCTAAATATTGATGCTTCTTCTTTGTTACTAAACATGTCATCCTCCATACTTGGAGATTATAACAGCTTTGCAATCACATTACCAGAGAACATGGAAGAGAATCAAATTCAAGAAGCAGGAGCTTTGCCCAAAGAATTACCAAATGTGAATGTGGATCACATGCAAGAACAGTGGGGAAATGTTAGATCTGTTATTGGATTTCCCGTTAATGCTGATATTGATGCATGGAAGTCAAATTTGCTATGGGATTCTTCGCCTTGTCCTAGTGAAATGTCCACTAGTTATTCTACTAATTAACAAGTGTTACACTTGACCCCTTAATTAGCTACTAATCCTAGTGTTTTGTTTCCAAGTTCCAAGCAGTAAGCTTTTTGTTTTCTTTTCTTATGTCTTTTCCTTTCCTTTTTGGGGCTATTTCAATTCATTTCAGTTTTTAGCTTAGCGATGTAAAAATTCTAATGTAGGTTTTCAAACTTGAGTCTGGACTAATCAAATCATTTCCTGTAAGGTTTTAGCTAAGAGTCAATGACTTTTTGCTTTTGCGCCAGTTTTTTTGGTTTGTCTTATCCTTACTAATTCTTCTCGTCCTTGCCTTCTTTTCTGAATTTGATTTGTTTTAGATATAGCCATCGCACGTGGTAACCTCTAAAATATTGCGAGTTTTTCAGGCTAAGTTAATAATAATGTCTATATTAAAATGTCAATATTATTTTACAACCAAAATAGCCTGCCTATCCTGGAAAGTTATTCTCTTAATGAACATTTAAATGCATTGTTACCAACCATTTTGTCCTGTAGAAGGACATTCAGATTCAGTTTAATTAACACGTTGACAATATAAAAAATATTTTTACGCAATCAGATTATTTTTACCTATTGTAGTTTTTAACATATCTTATTTTCAATATCACAAATTTCACTTTTTATGGAGAATTACAAGAAAAATATTTTAAATAACCTAATAGTGAAAAATATTTTAGATGATATGATAGTATGAAATTTTTTTATTAAATTCCAATCAAAATAGGATTTATTTCTTGTTTGAAATTACAACTGCTTGGACTCACAAATTTGGGGGGAGAGCGGGGAGGGGCACACTACTTAGGTCCCCCGGTAAAATTTCTCCATCCGGCTAACACTTGCGCATTTTCTACAATTTTACATCCGTATGGTTTTATTGTCACAATTTGACTTGTAAGTTAGAAGCTTTATTTCCGGTCCCGCGTTATTTTATATTGAATTCAAAAGATGTTGACTTATTTTATATATAATATTAACTTCTAAAAAATAAAAATATATTTACAAGCACAAATATAAGTTCCCCCTCCCCCCTCCCCCCATTTTCTATTGGCAAAACCCTGTGTGATGACCAAAACTCCCGGAGAGCTTACGAAAAGAAAGATATTCTTATCAAAAGTACTACACATAAAGAAGAGTTGGCTTGCTTCTTTCAAGGCTACTCTACGGTCTTAAATCATAATTCACATTATATACACTACGATTTCATACCATTAAAATTTTTAAAACAATCTATTTTGGTTATGGAGTTCAGGTGTCTCCACACTGCTTGTATTCATTAGGTGTAAGTGAGGATTCTGGAAATTCAAACTACTTTTTAGGCTTTGCTATGCCACTTGAAACAACTTTATGGGGGAGGCATCTTTGCAACAGAGGATAGGAACTATAGTGCGGGAGGCATCTTTGTAACATAATTTAATTCAGAAATGGAACACGAAAAAAACAGAACACTAGTAAAAGAAGAAAGGGATATTATCATTTTTAGCTCGCGCCAAAAACTAGTTATATTTGGTAGTCGAAAAGTGTATAAATTTTGTATAATTTTTATATATAACATATAAAATGTATATATACACCAAAAAATATATAAATTTTATATAATTTTTCAACTATTATTTTTACAGCAGCTATACAATATTATTTTTTCAAATGTCTTAAATTTGCGGCCCAAGTATAAGCCTCACACACTATTCAGATACTCTTTGATAGTCATTTTTAATTTTAGAGCTTTTAATTTTGATTCATCTACTAAAGATCATATTGTTTTAGTGATGTTTATTTATTGGTCTGCGTTAGGGGTGGTTAAAATCGAACTGTAACCATTAATCGAACCAAATCGATGGTTTATTTGCTTATTGATATTGGATTTTTGGGCTAATGGATAGTGAACTGATTGAGATTTTATAAATTAACGGCTTAACGGTTTGGGGGCAGATTACTCAACTTTCTTATCGAATTAACCGTTAACCCGATAAGAATTTTTACATTTATACTTTTATTCCTATGTATATAAAGTACTATTGAGATTTTTCATTTCTATCTTATTGTTTCTTTTCAATGATACAGCAAAGATGACACTACAATTGAAGTTTTAGCAGCAGATTTAGCCTTCACGGGTGAGCCCCACATCTTTCTCGTGGTATTCAAGAGTTTCAGATTCTACCCATATTCTTATTAAGAGTATTCAAAAATTTTATTCCAGAGATTGTTCTGTGTACTCCTTGACAAGTCTTCATTGAGTAATGTACTGAGGATTATGAATGGTAAGTTGAAGTGATAAAAGCCGGTAAACTATGCAGTTTGGCCGTTTGCTATTCACAAGACTAAGATTGTTCAAAAAAATTCAATTTGGTTAACCGATAATTCGCCTGATAATCGCCTGATAATCGTTAATCCGATACAAGTCCGCTCGTTATCTTATTGGATGGCTAGTGGGTTTTTATATTTATAGTCCAATAACCGATAAGCCGAACCGTTAAGCATAATTATCCGCCCGATAAGCACCCCTAGTCTGCATCAGTGTCAGCATAATAGCTTGTTTGACGAAGTTTCTAAAATCAGCTTATTTTAGAAAGTGTTTTTCTCAAAAGTGATTTTCAAAAAAATACTTCTAGTGAGAAGCAGTTTGAGGGTGTTTGGCTAAGCTTATAAGCACTTTTTGACTTATTTACTCGTTTGGTAAACATTCAAAGTGCTTATAAGCATGGCGTTTGGTAAACATTCAAAGTGCTTATAAGCCAAGTTCTTATAAGCTAAAATCAGCTAAAGTCATAGATTGATCATCCCCAACTTATGATTTTTCGACTTATAAGCAGTTTTGGTTTAACCAATAATTTTATAATTTTATCCTAATATTCTTTGTGTAATTCCTAGTGTATCTTTTCCGAAACAAAAACCTTGCCCTCTCCATCATTCACTTCTTCACTTTCTTTCGGGACCTCTTTACCGTCAACAACAATCTCCAGATTTTCCTTCTTACTTAGTAGGGTTCTCCCTTTATTCTGTTAAATTCTTTTGCAGGTGTTTTTTCGTTCTTCTGGTAAAAACTTGTGTCAATGCAAAAAACCATCTTAATTATTTATTTTTCTTAACAAGTATACTGAGTACCAAATAATAAATAGTGTGCTAAACAACCAAAAGATTTTTATGCAAGCATCGGTACAATTTAAAATTTCTAATTAAGAAGAAACTGTAAATTTTGCAAGAAAGAAAACACATGAAATTAACTATACCGTAAGACTAGCTCGGGTTCATTTATGCTGAATTCTTGTTTTATGGTCCTAAAATGCCAAAAATCGAGAAACAGTCATGGTGAAGCGATGACTATTGTTTATTAAGTCATTTTTTATGGCCCGCAAAATTTTAGGAGATTCAGAGCCGATCGCCAGAATTCACGCAGATGACGTAGACTATAACATACGAAAACTTAGGAATCGTTCTGAATTCCTATTTTATGGTTTAAAACGCCAAAAATGAGGAATATTGGTCATGGCGAAGCGATGCCTATTTTTCATTAGGTTATTTCTGATGATCCCGCAAAATTTTAGAAGATTCGAAGTCGTTCGCCCCAATTCATGCAGATGGCGTGGATTATAGCACACAAACATCTGAAAATCGTCGTGAATGGCTCTAAAACGCCATTGAGACAATATAATTTGTATTTGCTGATAATCCTTTTTAACAGTTATAAGGGCATTTGAGTTAATTTTACCAAAAATAAGGCCTTATCAACATCCTTTTACCAATCACTTCAACCGATTATTTTTAGTTTCAGCACTTTCATCGAAATACATAACTGTTCATTTATGAAATCAATTTCAGCATTAAAGTGTTTTTTAGCACTTAATACTTATTAGCTATTTTAAATCAGCTAGCCAAGCATGCTCTTTTTGTTTGGCTACTTAATTGAAAAGCACTTTGTACAGCAATTAGTATTTTACTAAGCTTTTAAAACATGCCCATAAGTATATTTTTCTCAAAAGTGCTTTTGAAAAGAAACTATTTTTCTCTGCTTGTCAAAAACTATATTCGCTTCTACTCAAAAACACTTTTTTTCTCCTTCTAAAAGCTTGGCCAAATACCTTAGCTTCGAAGAAAAAAATACTTTTGGCTAGAAAAAACACTTTTGGCCAAAAAAAAGCTTGGTCAAATAGGCTATAACTGTGAAACCTGATATATAGTGTAACGACCCGATCGATTGTTTTGAGCTCTAGTGTGTCGTTCGGTGGTTTAAACTTTGAATAACTTCATATGATATATTATGACTTGCGTATATGATTGGTTTTAGTATTCGAGTGGTTCGGCATTGATTTGGAAGAACGACTCTCGATTTGGAAGCTTTAAGTTGGAAGAGTAGATCAATGTTTGACTTTTGGGTAACAGAGCCGGAATCGAGTTTTTATGATTTTGATAGATTCGAATGATGATTTTGGACTTGTGCGTATGTTCGGATTCGATTTTGAAGGTTCCTACAAGGATTCGGCACTATATGTCGAAAGTTGGCAATTTGAAGAACTTAAGAGTTCATAAGTTTGACCAAGAGTTGGCTTTAGTGTTATTAAACACCAATTGGTGTTCCGAGACTTTGGATAGGTCTATATAGTTGAATTGAACTTGTGTACAAAATTTGAAAGTAAACCAAAATGTTTAAGTATGATTCAGACACTCTTTTGAAAGAATTACGATTTAACAACTTAAGAGAAATTCTATTCGGTTTGAGCCTCGATTCTTTGTTGTGATATTTTCGTGGGTGTTTTGTGGCTTAGGATAAGTTTAAATAATGTATTTGTACTTGCTGGTACGATTGAATGGGGTCCCAAGGGGCTCAGGTGTGTTTTGGATCATTGTTTGAGAAACTAGTTAAGTTAAGGATTTGGAGTTTGACCATGGTTAATATCGAGTTAAGATGACCTCTTCTCGACGTTTTGAGTGGAGTTGTCATTCGTTTCTTTATTACCCATCTATTTCTTGTTGCTATTCGTGCTTCTATTATTTTCACTATTGGTTGTAAATTTGTGATCCTTCTGCTGTTGGTCTTACATTAACGTTATTTCAATTGTTAGCTTTAAGTTATATCCTGCACAGGTTTACATGTATGGTAGAAACCTGGCCTTATCACTACTCTATCGAGGTTAGGCTTGATACTTACTGGTTACCGCTATGGTGTACTCATGCTATGCTTCTGCACATTTTTGTGCAGATCTAGGTACTTATGATCGAGTTGGTTTGGGACTTATGTCCGCGCGGCTGGAGACTTCAAGGTATACCTGCTTGATGTTCGCAGGCTCTGAAGTGACCTTCTGTTGTTTCCATTGTTTCCGATTATTCGGGGACATTGATGTATTGTTATTTCTAGTGACACTTAAAAAAGCTTATGTCTTGTACTATCGATTTTGGGATATTGTATCATGTTGAGATTGTTCACTTATTATAGAAACTTCTGTTTCATGCTTAATAGTTATTTGGTTAAAAATTTATTATTTAATCAGCAAGTGTTAGGCTTACCTAGTCGTAGAGACTAGGTGCCATCACGAAATTCTACGGAGGAAAATTGGGGTCGTGACAATTTGGTAGCAAAACTCTAGGTTCATAGGTGCTACGAGTCATAAGTAGGTGTTGTAGAGTCTTGCTGATCAGTACAGAGACGTCTGTACTTATCTTCGAGAGGCTACAAAACTATTAGAAAATTCCACTTCTTTCATTCCTTATCATGCTGCATTGATTCAGCTTGAAGTATATATCTTATATTCCCTTGCATCCACTTGTGTATCATATTACGCACTCGGTATCAGCTATGCACCGATGGTTCGTGATGCTGTGGATAGGCTACGAGGGAGCTAGGGATGCTCAAACGTTGTCTCAATATGTCGTCCATACTAAGGATGCGGATGTATTAAGAGACCAGTCAGTTGTTCACGTGGGGGTGCAGGGGGTTCTTACATCTGGTTGATAAGTACGAACTTAGGAAGATTTAAATTGTTGCCTAATCGTCACGATCATGGTAGGGTCATAAAGTGGATGATAATTTGAGGATAGTGGGTGGTATTAGAGACTATGTGGTTCGTATGGCATTTTTACTCAGTGAAAGGTATATTTTATCATTCAAGGCACTAGAAGAAGCGAGTTTGACTGTCAGGAGGATGGATATGCGCTTAGTAGATGATTTGAGGTATCTCATGATTGGTGTTGTACAAGCTATGAGGGATAGTATTGTGGATCATCGGATGTTGTGTCCTATGGCTTTGCGCCAAGTGGAGGAGTCCACTATCGATGATCAGATTGCAGGATCATGTGTTATATCAGTTCTAGCATGCGGTGTATATGTAGTATTGAAGGGTTCCCCGGAATTTGTATATGATTAAGATTTGAGATTTGTATAGGATAATGCTAGGACTTGCGGTATTTCTATGTCATTAATAATTCTACACTCCAACATCATAGAGGTTAGAGAAACAACTTCAGACTCACAGAAAATCTCATCAGAGCGGGTATCTCGATTGCGGAATTATGGGGTGCTTCAGAGGAAATACAGTGGTTATGAGCTTCTGGGCTACGTGGTTCGTGCTAGGATCTTCTGCATTGAGGTTTGGTTTTGGGATCGTTGAGTACCGACAGGGCTTTCTAGAGAAGTGTCACTGTATTCTCTCCACCATGGGCATTGTGGAGGTGCGGGCGTTACTTTTACTACATTTCAGTTGTCGGGGGCAGCATGTCAGTGGTGGCAGGTTTATGAGGAGGGTAGACCAGCCGATGAAGCACCACCCACTTGAGCTCATTTTCAGAGATATTTTGAGGGAGTTTGTTCCCTACACACTCTGGGATGCGTGGCACATAGAGTTCGAGCAGTTGCATCAGGGCACCATGACAGTCTCAGAGTATGCCATCAGGTTCAGTGAGTTATCCTGTCATGCACCTACTTTGGTTCCTACAGGCAGAGAACGAGTCAGCAGATTTATTGGGGGCTCAGTTATGAGCTTAGATTCAGCATGTCTCCGGAGTTGCAGACTGATACTTCATTTCAACAGGTGGTGGAGGTTACCATGATATTAGAGCATATTCGGGGTGAGAAAAGGGAGGATAAGGAGACCAAGAGGTTTCGAGGTTCAGGGGGGTTCAGTGGATTCTACTCTTCTGCGATGGCCCATCATGGCGGAGGCTCGAGTAGTCGGCCGGTCCAGTCCGTACTTCAAACTACTCATGGTGCTCTAGTTGGTAAGGGTACTCATGTGGGGCAGTCATCTTTTAGTGCACAAATGGCACGAGGTTCCTACAGCGATTATTCCAGTTATCTGGCACGGACTCAGTACGAGCAGCCACGCCCGCAAAAAGGGTTGTTATGAGTGTGGTGATCATGAGAGATTGTCCCAGACTCGGGAGGGGCGGATTTTATCAGAGCACTTAGGCTACGGGCTCCATTTCAGTTGCTACTCCACCTGCACAGCCAGTTAGGGGTGGAAGACAGGCGTGTAGAGGGCGCCCTAGAGGGGGAGGCCCTGCCCATTGATATGCTTTCTATGGTAGGGCTGAGGCTGCTGCACCAGATGGTGCCGTTACAGGTATGGTTTTGATTTGTTATAGAGGAGCATCATTCTTATTTTGATTCGATTCTGCTTATCGGGGTGAGTCCTCCTATTTTGGTTCACATATGGGCGAGTTTCATGATTCTGTACTCTGCTTATGTGTTTACCCATGTTGGGAGGTTCTACAGTGGTAGCCCGTGTCTATTGTTTTTTTTAGTTCACTATTGAGAGCTATGATACTAGAAGTGACTTTCTGTTACTCATTGCGATAGGTTTTGATGTGATTTTTGGATGGTTTAGTTACGATTTTTGATTTAGATGCTCTACCGGTATAGGGAGTTTGTTACGTGTTGTGATTTTATTTTGCGGAATTGAATTAGCGGAGGTTTTGGTTGGTATGATGTGTATTCTATTGTGATTCAGAGCTGAGGATTGGATCCTCACATTTTCATGTTGTTTGATATGTTTGAACCGGGCTACGTGCTGTGATGGAGTTATATTAGGATGAGATCCTTGTGATTGTTCATATGATTTAATTCTCCCTCGTAGAATTGATTCTTAGTATGATACTGATAGGGAGTTGTAACTGTCGGACTGTTTGATCGTTCTCTCATGTGTTTCTCTTTGCATATTCAGTCATATATGCGTTGTGCTTATTGGGTTTTAGCTTGCGAGGTGTGTGCCCGGGCGGCATTTAATGTGGCTTATTGATTTGAGTGAATGGTCATGGGATCTTTATGTTTCTTGCATCGGTGTCAGGGTTGTGAGGGTTTGGAACAGGATTCTAGATGGTATGAGGTTAATTGTTGGTGCTGGATTTAATTATAGGCAGCTATGGTGGTTAGAGATGTTGTTATGGGCACACGAGCCATGTATTACATCGGGCGGTCATAACTTTTGGGCGTACGCATGAGTTGTGACAACTGGTTGAGGTTGATACAATGTTTTTATGCGGGGATTGGGTCTTTGGGAATATTCGGATGGTGAAACATTTGGTTCTAAGGCTTACTAGTATGGGTGGAAGGAATAATTTTCAGTTGAGATGGTATTGTCGGTCCTACATGGATTGGGGTGACGTGGAATCACCCCCGGGTATATTTATGGTGAGTTCATGCAGTGATTTGATGATTTCGGAACGGTTCTTGGCATGTTCGAGGACGAACGCATGTTTAAGTGGGGGAATGTAATGACCCAATCGGCCGTTTGAACTCTAGTATTCTGTTTGGTGGTTTGAGACTTTGAATAACTTCATATGATATATTATGACTTGCGTGTATGATTGGTTTTAGTTTTCGAGCTGTACGACATTGATTTGGAAGAATGACTTTCGATTTGGAATCTTTAAGTTGGAAGAGTTGACCAAGGTTTGACTTTTGGGTAAACGGATCCAAAATCGAGTTTTTATGATTCCGATAGGTTTGTATGATGATTTTGGACTTGTACGTATGTTTTGGATTCGGTTTTGGAGGTTCTTAGAAGGATTCGACACTATTTGTCGAAAGTTGGCAATTTGAAGAACTTACGAGTTTATAAGTTTGACCCATAGTTAACTTTGGTGTTATTGGACACCAATTGGTGTTCCGAGACTTTGGATAGGTCTATATAGTTGAATTAAACTTGTGTGAAAAATTTAGAAGTAATCCGAAGTGTTTAAGTGTGACTCGGACACTCTTTTGAAAGAATGAAGATTTAACAACTTAAGAGAAATTCTATTTGGTTTGAGCCTCAATTCTTTGTTGTGATGTTTCCGTGGGTATTTTGTAGCTTAGGATAAGTTTAAATAATGTATTTGTACTTGTTGGTATGATTGAATGGGATCCTGAGGGGCTCGGGTGTGTTTTGGATCATTGGTTGAGAAACTAGTTAAGTTAAGGATTTGGAGTTTGACCATGGTCAATATCGGATTAAGATGATCTCTTTTCGATGTTTTGAGTGCGCGAGCAGGTTCGTAGCGTATTTTATGATTGAAATGCATATATGATTTGTGTCTGGGAGGTTCCAAATGAGTTTTGGGTGCTAAAATAAAGATTCTTTTGTTGCTGAATTTCTGGTGTAAAATATTACAAAAATGTAATTTTTGTCTCTTAAATTTTCAGACTTCCTTTAAAACTTCAAAATAACATATCTCCCTCATTTTAAGCCTAAATTGAATGATTCAAGAGGCTATCTTGAGTGTAATCTCGCAAAGATTATGTTGAGCTTATCAAATATGAATTTCGAGGTTATCTAAGATCTGATTCGAGCTATAACAACTGCTGCTTTTTTTATTTATTTATTTCGGAATTTAGTCACTTTTTCTCACATGATTTTGGAGCTCGGATTTGGGCGATCTTGGAGAGAATTTTTACCACATGGATTGGGGTAAGTGATTTATACTTGGTTTTATTATATTTCATGAATCTATCTTGGATTTTGGCATTTGGATTATGGTTTTAAAGAGAAATTGGGGTTTTTTTAGTCAAAACTTTCCTAAAGTGAATTTTTGAGTTTTGAACATCAGTTCAGAGTCGTAATTGAGTGAAATTAGTATGATTGGACTCGTAATTGAATGTGTTATCGAATTTTATAAATTTTGTCGAGTTCTGAGGTGCGGGTCCGGAGTTGACTTTTTGGGTTGACTTTTTTGTTTTCTTTAAAGATCGAAACTTTATTATCCGTGATTGCTTAGTATGGTTTTTATATATGATGTGAAGTTATTTTGGCTAGATTTGAACCATCCGGAGGTTGTTTCATACGAGAAGGTCATTTTAGAGTAACGGTTTAGCCTCTTTGAGGTAAGTATCTTGTATAACTTTGTGTGGAGGAAACTATCCCTTAGGATTCGAGTTGATCGTGCTATTTGTGTTACGTGAAATCCATGTACACAAGGTGACGAGTGGGTACACTGGCTATATATGGTATTTGACCGGTTTAGGTTATTTAGACTCTTCCATGCCTTTAATTGAATTGTCATGACGTGTTATATCTCTCATTGTTAATCTACTCTTACATGATCTATTTGACGTTTTTAGCACTTATTGTACCTCTTACTTGTTATTTGCCCTTATATGCTTGAGTTGATGTTATTGCGTTCCTTATTATCTTGTTACCTCTTAATTGTTGAGTCCCTTCCATGACTCCGTGCCTATTTGCTACTTGTCTTAACTGTTTTACTTGCAGACCTTAGTTGTCACATGCTTTACTTGTCCTATTATTTTTATAATATTTTTTGCATTCCTTTGATTATTACGTGGTTCCTTTGTTGCCGTGTACTCATAATCTTTGATTGTAGAAATTCTTATAAATTGAGTTATTGGATTGTTGTTGTTAACTTAAATTGCTTGTGGATCGGGTTACGTGCTGCAACGGGTGAAATAAGGGAGGATTGTGATATTGAAATACGGTGGGATCGGGTTGCACGCCGCAACGGGTGAAATAAGGGAGGATTGTGATATTGAAATACGGTGGGATCGGGTTGCACGCCGCAACGGTTTGTACATGTGATACTTGATATTGTTTAATGATACTACAGTGGAATAAGAGAGGATTATGATATTGATAAATGATGATATGGTGGGATCGGATTGCGCGCCGCAACGGATTATGTGTGTTATACTTACTGTTGTTGTTATGTCTTGTGTGAGTCATGCGTCCTACGTGAACTATTGTATTAATTCAAGGTGTCAATCTGTGCTTCCGTGGTTACTTAGTGAATTAATTTTCAAGATGAATTTATTGGGCATAGTCATTATCTCATACTCTGCTGAGTTGTTGGTAACATAACGATTTTAAATAAAGGAATTATTAACATGCTTACCTTATGTGACTCTTAAGTTAAAACTCGTCGTTTATTGATTTCTCAACTTAATCTCCTTATCCTATATGATGTTTTAACTTACTTAATAAATTGTTATTATGGTTTAATTTAACAAATTTTATATTTAATTCAGTAGCTTATCCGATACTTTATTTTATTTGAAAAATATTATTTTCCTCACCCAAATGATGTCTAAAGTAAACTTATTTTCTCATTTGATTCCCTACTTTATTCAAGGTTGTTATTATGCCTTAGCATATATAAATAAATCTCTTGATTTTAATTAGCATTTGACGGGGATACAATGTACATGGTGGCACGTGAATTTTTCCGTGCGAAAGTGATTTGGAAATGTGGGCACGAGGTGCCATACGTACAAGATTAGAAAGTTGGGTCTTATGATGTGAGATTATGAGGAGTGGTACCTCAGGTAATTCTTGTTCTAAATTTTGCATTAGGAATCATTTGATTGATTAGGTTGTCACTTGTTTCTTTATTACCCCTCTATTTCTTGTTGCTATTCATGCTTCTATTACTTTCACCGTTGATTGTAAATTTGTGATCCTTCTGCTGTTGGTCTTACATTGACGTTCTTTCCATTGTTAGCTTTAAGTTATATCCTACACAAGTTTACATGTATGGTAAGTGTCTTGACCTGGCCTCATCACTACTCTACTGAGGTTAGGCTTGATATTTATAGGGTACGATGTGGTGTACTCATGCTATGCTTCTGCACATTTTTGTGCAGATCCAGGTACTTATGATCGATTTGATTTGAGACTTATATCTGCGGGCTGGAGATTTCAAGGTATACCTACTTGACGTTCGCAGACTCCGAAGTCACCTTCTATTGTTTCCATTGTTTCCGATTATTCGGGGACATTGATGTATTGTTATTTCTAGTGACTCTTAGAAAAGCTTATAACTTGTACTACTAGTTTTGGAACATTGTTGAGATTGTTGACTTATTATAGAAATTTTTGTTTCATGCTTAATAGTTATTTGGTTAAAAATCTATTATTTAATCAGCAAGTGTTAGGCTTACCTAGTTTTAGAGATTAGGTGTCATTACGACATCATACGGAGGGAAATTAGGATCGTAACATATAAATAACAAAAAATGTAAAATCTTTTGATGATTCACCTTCCCGAGCCTCTCTCTTCATCTACAAATCCCAAGGTTATTTTGCAAGTATGTCTTAGAATTTGGAAAAAACATTTTCTTTGATGATAGTAAAATGCTCTCTTACTCTTTTTTGTTGATTCCATCTAGTATTTCTCCTGCATTATCTGATGCTTATTATTATGACTTGCTTCATGAGCTGATGACTTCATCCCTTAATAAATTATTTGGTAACTTTTGAACTCTACCTATGTGAGTTTTGCAAATAATACGGTCTTGAACTCTCTCGGACAAAGGAAGAAGATTGTTGTAGGCTTTCAATCGGCGTAAAGTTGGCCATACTACAATGAATCTTCTGAATATAGAACAGAACGAAATAGATAGAGATGATTCATATATTCAACCCAAATTAGTTTGAAGTTGAGGCTTAGTTGATTGATTGATTTAGTCTAACTTTCGTTCATGTATTGAAAAAACAGTAAAATATTTTGGTTCTGTGTTACTTGCTTCAGTATCCCATCACCCAATACACTCATGCAAATCTAAGAAACCAAATTTTGATAAATCATAAATCTCAAAAAGCTTGGTTCTATGCAGTTTGCATCTTCAGAATTGATCTGCCTTAAGTGAATTGATTCGAAGTAACTAAATCAGAAAACTGTTGGAATATATTAGAGATGGTAACGCCTAGAAGAACATTTAATCGACAATAAGACACAATAATTAACAATATATAAAAGAAAGAGATGGAAGTTTTGGATAGGAAAAACTGGTTGGAGGCACGCTATGGAAGACGTTGATTTTACAGTAGATTTCCGTCGCTACCCCGGCGCAACAGCAATATGACATCCTACTCCCAAGATACAACGAACTACATAGAAAATCTTCTAATATGCACTCAAATAAGAATTCCGAAGAACTCTTAAACTTCTCAACTGCTTTTGTTGGAATCAAGAACGTATAACACGTTACCTTGAAAGGAAAAAATATAGAGCCCAAGAATGAAGGAATTCAAGTAATTCATTTCTACGTATGGGAGTGGTATTTATAGAGATTCAACAACGTAACTAACATACCTTTACTAGAATAGATGCACCCTTTTCACAAAGAATAGGTGTATCTATTACATAATTGATAACATAACAATAACAACAACCCGGTATAATTTTACAAGTGGGGTCTAGGAAGGGTAGAGTATACGCAAATCTTAACCCTAGCATGTGGGGAAGTGTAACATCCCAAACTACCCCCTAGACGTGATTGACACCTAGCTAACATCACCTGCCAGGCGAACTCCTTTCTCAAGTGTTTAGCCATTTATACAAATACTGGGAGAAAAATAAGTGCAGGCCTAAAAAGTATTATTAATAATTAAAGACGAAATAGTTATCAACCAATAACTTAATCAATTGATAGAAAAATCAACAATCACTCAAATAATAAAACTCTAGCCCAAATCTCACACTAAGACTATGGCCATTAGCGACGAGAAATATGGTCCTTAAAAGTCCAATTCTGGTCCCTAAATGTCACTAGCAACCGGAAAAAACTGGTCGCGCCCCGTCGCTAAAGGCTCCGCCACTAAAAGTTAGTAACGATGAGGTTGCACATCTGGTCCTTAAAAGAAGTAAGTGACCGGCGGTATTGTTGCCCCTAAATACATTTAAGGACCAAATTTTTAGTCCCAAAATATAATGCTTGGTCGTTGTTTTGGTGTATTCAAACTGGCGACCATTACTGTGGTCCTAAAAGGTCTTTAAGGACAATAAATCTGGTCCTAAATCAATATTTGATCTTTTTCAATCCTATTCACCAAAATATTATACAATTTATAGTAGAAGAAATCAATTGGATTCAACAAAATTATCAGTGATATCATTATTTTATATATATGAAGAAGTACAAAAAATGGATTTACATCTCAATATATTATCACTGGACTATGATATAATTCACTATATTGTTTACACAACCTCTTAGCAAAAGAGCTAACATCTATAGCAAACAGTATAAAATTTTGCCTAGCAGTCCTTGTAAAATAATAATCAACTCGTCAACTTGCATGAAGTCTTCAAAACTTATATCTTGACGTGCAAGTTAAGTCTCCAAAACCTGTGAAAAATATAAAACATTCTATGAAAAAAGCTACAAGGATGAACTAGAAAATTGGTTTTAAAAAATTTCATCTAAATTAATAGTAGTAGTAATTTAACCAATCACATGTCACATTCTATCAAGTGTAATTATATGCACCTTCAAAATTTGAAACACCATGGAAAAAAAGGAATGCAAAAAATATAAACAATAATAAATTAGAATGTCAAATAAGCAATGTTAGAGTAGAAGCTGACATCCTTTTATCATTGACATACATTATTGAAAATGAGCAAAACTTTATAAACTGATCATTAAACACTAAGAAACATGAAGCTGAAATTTAACATGATATGGATCCAAACTACAGTTTGTATATAATGTTGAGATCAAGTATTTAAAGCTAATCCATAAACAAGTACCAAATGTGCTAACTATGTAAAAAGACAGCTTCATATAAACATGATCAAATCTCAAAATAAAGTAGAAGACATAATAGTTTTCTAAGATGTACAATCAAATAAGAAACATAAAAGAAGAAAGAGTCCCCAAAACTGATCTAGTCATTGAATGCAGGGAGCATTATAATAAAAGATTCAATATGAAATTACATTATCAGTAATCTTCAATTAAAAATTCAATATAAACTTCACAACAATTTAAGGTATCTCACTTACAGAGATATTAAGCTTTCCACTGAAGTATTTAGTGGCTTTTTCAATTACCAGTGTCATTGATCTTCTGATAACAAGACACATATAGACCTTTTTAATTTATACCCATTCTATCGCCAGTTTCTCCTAACATTCATCTGAATTTTTTTTGTTTCACGAACGTGTATGAATCACTACAGTGAAGCTCAACAATTCTTCAACTATGACATGTCTAATGCATCAGTAAAGAAGAAGAATCAATAGTCAATGGACATTGTAAATAAAATGAAAGAACTCAAAAAATTTCATAAGATACAAAAAAGAATAATGGATAGGACTTGAAATGTTGCTTACCCTATATCCATAGTACTACAATAACAAGGGACCTCCACCATGAAGTTACCATCTTTCACCTCCATTATTGCCTACTACAACAGTGATAAAAAATTTCTAGTGACAGAAAGAAAGAGTTTTACTATATTGTACTACTCAAATTATAAAAATTATTCTTCAGACCTATATTACATTATGTTAAAACAATTAGAGTCACCATTCACTAACCATTAGCGCCAGCGCGTAAATTGCTCTAACATTTCTTAAATCGATATCATGCTAAAGTAAAGATCTGATAAATCTAATGCAGTGTTTTCAGTTAAAAAGACCTATCTATTTGTGAAATAACGATTCATTCAGCACTAGCCTTTAATATACATCAGAGAATCAAGTTTATCAAGGCAATAAACTAAAATAATGAGACCTTTAAAGAGTAGAAAAATGGAATTTGATCGAAAATGAACGGATCTCACCCACCAAAACTCAAGGGCAGTGACAATATAGACATAAACATCTGTTAATAACTATAGTATAGTGCATCTGGCCGGCACAAAAGTCAAAGAATGATAACACCAAGAGAACATAATGGAACCTTAAAAAATTTGGTATGACCAACTACAACAAAAAATAACAAGTAGACCAAGAAAGAAAATAATATTTTATAATTGGCAATAAAAATTGAACTTTAGCTAAGTTATCAACCATTAAAAGGACAATTAAATATAGCTAGAGCAAAACTTTAGAACTTCACAGTTTTGCTAAGATTTCTCTTACCTTTTCTATTGAAAAATCAAATTTGGATTTTCAATCGCAAAATCCAGCATCTTGCTTCTTTCCCTCCTATTACCTCTCCCCCCCTGCCCCACGAACCACGAACAACCCAAATGGTATCAAGCATCAACCTATTCCTGCTATAAAGAGATTAATTTTACTATGCAAAACTACAGAAGCAACCATCATCCAAATAAAGTGGTGTGCAAACTACAGAATATCAGAATCTAATTAATTGGATTATTCGCAGAATAAAACTATAGTAAAGAAAGCACCAAAAATCTCAAGCTTCACCCAAACTACATGGCTCTATTTGTACCAAATTATGACACTTACGAATCATCGTATCCATCTAGTTCTCAAAGATATTCAGGAAAGGATGAACATAACTTGATTAGTGAACCCCCAAAAGAGTATCTCTTACTGAAATCACTACACTTCCCCAATTTCCAAAGCTCGACCATGATATAGAACAACCAGAGATCTTGGATCCAAAAAGTTGAAAGTCCTATCAGCACGAGCTGTAGGGTAAGTAATTGCTAAGAGGAAACAATACAAACCCAAATCCCTCTAAAAAATGTAATAAAGGACGAGTCCGCCAAATCCCAAAATATATAATCAGATCTAAAGGAATATTGAGATTTTATTCTGATCTTTCCTGCATTTTGGAAAAGTAGACTTTCTCACATGTGATTTACCCATTTGTCCCCTCGTTGATATTCCAAAATGGCATACGAATTTATAATGAGAAACCCCCGCAATTCTTTCACAAATCAATCACAAAAGTTACGAAATATACACCATTTATAAATTACATAGAAGAACGATTTTAACTGGGGGAAAAGAAGAAGAAATTTTTGATATATAAGGACTTACATCTCTTTTGTAATTTTCGTGCCTAAATCATCAGCGACGGAACAAATGGAGAACAGGTTTCTAGGAAGTTTTTGCATATATCATCTTCGGAACAAGAGGCTTACATGGGTTAACGGCATGAATTGTTAGATCGAGTGTATCGAAAAGGGTTTAGGGATTTGAAGAACCAAATTTTGACAAACAAGAGGTTTAATTCGATAAAAGAGAGAGGTTATATTGGAACGTTGTTTTTATTTAATTGTTATTTCAATTAGCGCCTCACTCTCTAGTCTCTCCCGCTTATTTTATACTAGGGACCAAATATGTATAATTTTACAGACAAGATTGAGTCTCTCTACCAAATTAGCGAGAATTAGGGACCAGGAAATAATCTTGACCCTATTTATATACATTTAGGGACCAGATTTTTCAGTTGTCCTAAATTTTTGGTCCCTAATAAGGCTTTTTCTTGTAGTATTGAGTTTAACTGACGGGTATGCAAATGCCAAGAAAAAAAAAATAACTAACACGAATTAGATAAAGCTGAAACGAAAGTTTTCACGAACAGTGCGGTGACTCACCTTAGCAATAGGATCCACTCGAACAAACTCCTCAGCCACTAGCTCTATCTCCCGCAACAGTATCTGCATAGAGATGCAAGTGAGAAGTGAGTTATACGTAAATATAACCCAATAAGATCCTCGACCCGCCACTTTAAATACCTCTGGAACAAGTGTTAGAAAATACAGACACACCACAACAAGAACAATATAATAAATACGATGATTTACAATAACTCAATATATATGTATCAACAGAGTTAATAAGAATTAACCAATAAGAGTACACATGTCTTAACATAGTACACACTAAGGACTTGTCATAACTGTAGTGAAAGAAATTAACCAACACCTTTACGAGTCCACTACGGCATCACAATGCCTCAAATATTGAACAGAGCATACACAATACTCACTGAAGCATACACAATGCCCCAAATATATATATAAGCGTACATAATGCTCGGGTGATGTACAAAGGAACACATAATGCCCTAACATCATGGCCCATAGCCTTACCAAACCATCAAATTCAATATTATGGTTCACAGACGTATCACACCTCAAACGACTTATAAATAATTTTTAATATTTTTCTTTATAAAATAATATATTCGTGGCTAGTCAAAGACTACCGATTTGTCAAGCACACGCTTGTCCTATGGACCATGCAGATAAAATACATTTTTGAAGACAGGTTTTGAGAAGCAAGTATCAAAGCTTAAAGTCTCACTTACCTCGCTAACTCGAAGTTCCCTAACCTTGCAATGTCTAAATCACCAATCAAACGGCCGCCAATGACTTAATATATCCAAAACATTGAATAATACGTCCTAATTAATGTAGATAAATAATTTTCATAATCGCAGAACACGTCAAAATCAAAGTAAACCCCTGATCCAATTAATAACTAATATGTACACAAACAATGGTCAACAGTAGTACTTCGAAAAATACCGAAACAGTAGCTTCAGATCAACTTATACCATATATAATTGTTTCACTCGATTATTGCATCATCATTAGTTGCTATCATTACATCATGATTTATAATTGTATTCTATTCACTTGTTACTAATGTAGCAGTGTAAATTGAGGCCTCGTTTCCAACCATCTACTGCAATTAACTTATTTTTTAAGATATCAATCACTAAATCATCATTGCAATCATTATCGCCTTATTACACCAATCATTACAGTAACTATTCTCTAATTTAAAGACACAGGAACGAAATTACCTAATTTCTATAGCAGATTCAATATCTCATTCTTCATGCCACTAGCTCATAAGTATTACCCAATTATCCCTTTGTTCCCCCCAATCATTGGCCTATATACAAAAGATATAAGCAATACTTCACTGTAAATTTAAAATCATGTATATCATTGTACGAAAATTGATCAAAATACCTTACTATATAGCCTTTTCTTCCGCCACAATTCCACTAACTAGCTATCCAGAATAGAGTAGTTAATCTCCAATAGTTGTTTGCACCTTCACAGTGCCCTTCTTTTTCTTCACTATATTTTGGTATCTTCTAATGAAACGAGGAATCAAAATTTTCCCTATTTAACTTTGTAAGTCCAAAAACGTGTAGTTACATAAGTATAAGTTTTGGTTCCACTCGTTTTATCTCTACTATTATTATTATTATTTAAAATCGCCACCATGTTCACTACAATGTATATTTATGAGTTAGGCCCACTAACTATTTAGTAAAATTTTTAAACTCATCAATTAATAATTACGTATAAAATTTTCCAGCTATTACATTCTCCCCTACTTAAACAAGCGTTCGTCCTTGAATGAGTTAGAAATGTACCTGACATCTCAAACAATTGCGGGTACTTGCTCCGTATATCTGCTTCAGACTCCCACATAGCTTCCTCTATTGGATGGTTGCACCATAATACTTTCACCGAAGCAACCTTCTTCAACCTCAATTGCCGCACTTGTGTATCAAGAATAGTTATCGGACTTTCTTCATAAGTTCTCATCAAGCTCCACATCCTCGGGTTGAATCTTATGACTATCATCACGAACATATCGTCTAAGCATAGACACATGAAACACATGATGAACTGCAGATAACCTCGGAGGCAAAGCAAGTCTATACGCCACCGACCCGATTCGATCTAAAATCTCATACGGATCAATATATTCGGACTTAGCTTGCCTCTGCACCCGAATCTCATGACTCCTTTTATAGGGGGCACCTTCAAAAAGACTTTTTCTCCCTTCATGAACTCCAAATCATGAACTCGCTTATCGCGTAGGACTTTTAACTGCTTTGAGCTGTCCGAACTCGTTCTCGTATCAATGCAACTTCTTTCAAAGCTTGTTGAACCAGATTCGAACCCAACAGTTGTACTTCACCAGGTTCAAACCATCCAACTGGTGAACGACACTTACGGCCATATAGAGCTTCAAACGACGCCATCTGTATACTCAACTGATAGCTGTTATTATAAACAAACTCTGCTAACGGCAACTGATTATCCCAATTATCAACAAAACCAATTGCACAAGCTCTAAGCATGTCCTCTAAGATATGGATAACACGTTCAGATTGTCCGTCCGTCTATGGATGGAAAGATGTTCTCAACTCAACTTGAGAACTCAATGACTTCTGAAAAGACTTCCAAAACTTACCCAGTAAACCGTGCACCCCGATCTGATATTATAGAAATAGGAACACCATGAAGCCGAACTATCTCACGGAGGTAAATATCTGCTAATTATTCTGTAATGTGAGTAACTCGAACCGGTATGAAATATGCAGACTTCATGGGTCTGTCCACGATCACCCATACTGAATCATGTTTCTTAAAAGTATGTAGCGACCCTACTACAAAATCTATAGTAATCCTTTCCTACTTCCAGTTAGGGATTATCAAATCTGCATCACACCGACTGGTTTTTGGTGCTCTTATTTCACCTGCTGGCAATTTAAGCAACTAGTCACATGTTTCAAGATATCATATTTCATACCTTTCCACCAGTACAATTCATGCAAGTCTTGATACATTTTCGTGGCACCTTGATGGATAGAGTATCGGGAGCTATGAGCCTCTTCAAGAATCAACCGCTTCACCTCACCAACCATGGGGATACACAATCTACCATGTCGATGTAACACACCTTCACTATCAATAGCAAATGACTTAACACCACCATTCTGCACTCGATCTCAGAATCTAGCAAGACGAGAATCTTCAAATTGACGAGCCTTGATTTTGTCCAACTAAGGATGATTGTGCTACCAAACCCGCAAGTAACCTACTCGGAAATGTATGATCAATACGCACTCCTCGATTGGCCAATGCCTGAATATCCATAACTATAGGTCGTTCTTCAGCAGTAAATTGAGCCAAGCTACCCATAGACTTTCTACTCAAGGCATCTACCACCACATTCGTCTTTATGGGATGATACAAAATAGTAAGATCATAATCTTTAAGTAAATCTAACCATCATTGTTGCCTCAGATTAAGATCTCTTTGCTTGACTATATCAATTGTAGACTCTTGTGATCAGTACAGATTTCATACAGCTCATCATAAAGATAGTGGCACCAGATCTTAAGTGCAAAAACGATCGCAGCCAATTCCAAGGCATGAGTCGGATAATTGTTTTCATTATTCTTTAGTTTTCGATAAGCATAATCTACCACTTTGCCATTCTGCATTAGCACACCACCCAAACCGACTAGAGATGCATCACAATAAATAGTAAAACCGCCTGTACTTGTAGGTAGTGTCAAAATCAGAGCTGTAGTCAATGTGGTCTTTAATTTCTGAAAACTTTCTTCACACTCATTTGACCACTGAAATGCAACACCTTTATGAAGGCTATCTTTGAGAAACCCTCAACAAATATTTTATGATATCCGGGTAGTCCCAAGAAGCTACGTATCTCTGTAGGAGCAGTGGGACGAGGCCAATCTCGAACTGCTTCTATCTTTTTTGGATCAACTTGAATCCCATCTCGTGACACCACATGTCCTAAAAGGGAAACTGTATCCAACAAAAATTCACACTTTGAGAACTTAGTATAAAGCTTTCGTTCTTTAAGTGTCTGTAGCATAACTCTCAAGTGTTGTTCATGTTCTACCTCACTTTGAGAGTAGACCAAAATGTCATCAATAAATACAATCGCAAAGTGATCTAAGAATGATTTGAATACCCTATTCATGAGGTCCATAAATGTT